>JBBPCZ010101079.1:725-10973 GCA_037974445.1 Brycinus macrolepidotus
CAACTCATTCAACACTGATTCAACTCACTCAACACTGATTCACTGATACAACTCACTCAACACTGATTCAACTCACTGAACACTGATTCACTGATTTAATTCTCTGAACACTGATTCAGCTCACTGAACACTGATTCACTGATTCAACTCATTCAACACTGATTCAACTCACTCAACACTGATTCACTGATACAACTCACTCAACACTGATTCAACTCACTCAACACTGATTCACTGATTCAACTCACTCACCACCGATTCACTGATTCAACTCACTGAACACTGATTCAACTCACTGAACACCAATTCACTGATTCAACTCAATCAACACTGATTCAACTCACTCAAGGTTAATTCAACTCAATAAACACTGATTCACTGATTCAGCTCAGTCAACACTGATTCAACTCACTCAATACTGATTCACTGATTCAACTCAATCAACACTGATTCAACTCACTCAACACTGATTCACTGATACAACTCACTGAACACTGATTCGCTGATTTAACTCAATCAACACTGATTCAACTCACTTAACACTGATTCACTGATACAACTCACTGAACACTGATTCACTGATTCAACTCAGTCAACACTGATTCAACTCACTCAACACTGATTCTTTGATACAGCTCACTCAACACTGATTCAACTCACTCAACACTGATTCACTGATTCAACTCACTCAACACTGAATCACTGATTCAACTCAATCAACACTGATTCAACTCTCTCAGTACTAATTCACTGATTCAACTCACTCAATACTGATTCAACTCACTCAACACTGATCTACTGATTCAACTCAATCAACACTGATTCAATTCACTCAATACTGATTCAACTCACTCAACACTGATTCAACTCACTCAACACTGATTCACTGATTCAACTCACTCAACACTGAATCACAGATTCAGCTCAATCAACACTGATTCAACTCTCTCAGTACTAATTCACTGATTCAACTAACTCAACACTGATTCAACTCACTCAACACTGATTCAACTCACTCAATACTGATTCAACTCACTCAATACTGATTCAACTCACTCAACACTGATTCAACTCACTGAACACTGATTCAACTCACTCAACACTAATACACTAATTCAACTAAATCAACACTGATTCAACTCATTCAATACTGATTCAACTCACTCAACCCTGAATCACTGATTCAACTCACTCAACACTAATACACTAATTCAACTCACTCAACACTAATTCCGAGAGGACTGCTGTCTGTTCTGTAAGATCTTTTCTAGAAGTGTATGGCATGTGATCATTGTTTATTGATTATGTGACATTGATTGAGACCATAGTGTGATATATTGATTTGACTGATACTGATGAAGCTGCAGACAATCTACTTAAATATACTATAAATAAAAAAATCTGTATCTACTATAAATTATTCATTGTCTATAATGAATTATCCAGTGTCTACCATGAAGTATCCAGCATTTACTGTGAAATTTTCAGTAATTACTATCTAATTCAGTATTTTTGTGGTAATTTAATGAGAATTGCTCAACCAGAGGCTGAGAGTGAATATATATATATATAGTTTGTATCCAATGGGAAGTAACATCTTTATTCTAATTAAGTGGTTATTAATCTCGTTATTCTTCCTAATGAAAGTTTAATGGGTGATTAATCTCGTTCTGCAGGGGATGATTCAGCAGTTCTGGAATTTCGGAGGACAACCTGAAGTTCGAGTTCGTCTGAAGACAAACTCTTGCCACACGAGCCCCCTGGAGAGAGAGATCTTCAAACAGAAACAGAGGTGGGGTTCCCAGCACCTCTGATACCAACAACATAGAACCGCGCAGAACCGCTCATACCTTTACAGAACCGCACACGCCCTCACAGAACTGCACAGGACCGCACAGAACCTCATATTACCGCACAGAACCGTGCAGAATTACACAGAACAACACAGAACCAAACACACCCTCACAGAACTGCACAGAACCGCACAGAACCACACGGACCCACACAGAATCACATACACTCTCACAGCACCACACAGACCCGCACACACCCTTACATAACTGTACAGAACCGCATGAAACCCCACATTACTGCACGGAACTGTGCAGAATCGCACAGAACAACACAGAACCGCACAGAACCGAACACGCCCTCACAGAACTGCACAGAACCATGCAGAACCACACTGAACCTCACGGAACTAGAAAGAACCCCAGAGAACCCCACAGAACAGCACAGAACTATACAGAACCACACACAACCGCACAAAACCACACACACCCTCAGAGAACCACGCAGAATCGCACAGAACCACACAAAACCACACAGAACCGCACGGAACAGCATACACCCTCACAGAACTGCATACACCCTCACAGAACTGTACCGAACCATGCAGAACTGCACAGAACCACACAGAACCACGCAAAACCGCACAGAACCGCACAGAACAGCATACACCCTCACAGAACTGCATACACTCTCACAGAACTGTACAGAACCACACAGAACCGCACAGAACCACACAGAACCGCAAAAAACCACACAGAACCACACAGAACCGAAAAGAACCACACAGAACCGCACAGAAACGCACAGTATATTCTGTGTCTTGTTACTGAAACTGATCCCAACATTCTGGGTTATGATCTCTGTAATGGTCTGTACTGGTCTGTACTGGTGTGACTAAAGTGTACTGGTCTGTACTGGACTCTAATGGTCTGTACTGGTCTGTACTGGTCTGTAATGGTCTGTACTGGTCTGTACTGGTGTGACTGGTGTGTACTGGTCTGTAATGGTCTGGACTGAACTGTGATGGTCTGTACTGGTGTGACTGGTGTGTACTGGTCTGTAATGGTCTGCACTGAACTGTGGGCCAGTTTTGTGCTGGGCAGAATTGTGTTAGAGCACCATCTAGTGTTTAATAAGAGAATTACATAGGAAAACACGTACAGTCATATTTCTGCTATAACTTTAAAAGAGCTCTTCAAAATGAGGAAAATCACAAGTTAAAACTAAATTCAGAATTATACCATAAGACCTTAAAATAGGAATGCAATACAAATACAAAATCTAATGCTAAAGAAAAGCAAGTAAATAATAAAATAAATAAATAAATGAATAAGGTGTTCTGAGCACCTTTTTGAAGTTATATGTTTCATTTGATTAATTTTATATTATTGAGAGGCTCAGACATTTATTTCCCTCGTTTTTGTTTACGCTGACACTGGTTCAATTTCTTCTCGGCTCATTTAGGCCGTTTAAGGCCAGACCTGACTCATGTAATATATAATATATAATGTATAATATTTTCATTAATGTTCACAGCTTGCTTGGGGCTGTTATACATTTCTAATGAACGGACGGTGGGGTTTGTAGGATGCAGGTAATTACAGTATTGATTGTACTGCTGTGTGTGTGTGTGTGTGTGTGTGTGTGTGTGTGTGTAGACTGAAGGTGATTTCCACTCTGCTGAAACTGAACCAGAACTCTGGTAAAAATTATGATCAGCCCAAAGTGAAACACTGTGAGGGTTTTGTCTGATCTGTGCTTCAGTTTTATAAGGTAAAAACCTGAGTCAGGTGAGTCAGGTGAGAGCAGGTGAGGCAGGTGAAGCAAGTGAGAGCAGGTGAGGCAGGGGAGTCAGTTGAGGCAAGTGAATCAGGTGAAGCAGGTGAGGCAGGTGAAGCATGTGAGGCAGATGAAGCAGGTGAGAGGAGGTGAGGCAGGTGAAGCAGGTGAGAGGAGGTGAAGCAGGTGAGGCAGATGAAGCAGGTGAGAGGAGGTGAGGCAGGTGAAGCAGGTGAGAGCAGGTGAGGCAGATGAAGCAGGTGAGAGCAGGTGAAGCAGGTGAGAGGAGGTGAGGCAGGTGAAGCAGGTGAGAGGAGGTGAGGCAGGTGAAGCAGGTGAGAGGAGGTGAAGCAGGTGAAGCAGATGAAGCAGGTGAGAGCAGGTGAGGCAGATGAAGCAGGTGAGGCAGATGAAGCAGGTGAGGCAGGTGAGAGCAGGTGAGGCAGTTGAGGCAGGTGAGAGCAGGTGAAGCAGGCGAAGCAAGTGAGGCAGGTGAAGCAGGTGAGGCAGATGAAGCAGGTAAGAGGAGGTGAGGCAGGTGAAGCAGGTGAAGCAGGTGAGAGGAGGTGAGGCAGGTGAGGCAGATGAAGCAGGTGAGAGCAGGTGAGGCAGGTGGAGCAGGTGAGGCAGATGAAGCAGGTGAGGCAGGTGAGAGCAGGTGAGGCAGGTGAGGCAGATGAGAGCAGTTGAGGCAGATGAAGCAGGTGAGAGCAGGTGAGGCAGGTGAAGCAGGTGAGAGCAGGTGAGGCAAGTGAAGCAGGTGAGAGCAGGTGAGCGCAGGTGAGGCACGTGAGGCAGGTGAAGCAGGTGAGAGCAGGAGAGAGCAGGTGAGGCAGGTGAGAGCAGGTGAGAGCAGGTGAGGCAAGTGAAGCAGGTGAGGCAGGTGAGAGCAGGAGAGAGCAGGTGAGGCAGGTGAAGCAGGTCAGGCAGGTGAGAGCAGGAGAGAGCAGGTGAGAGCAGGTGAAGCAGGTGAGAGCAGGTGAGGCAGGTGAGAGCAGGTGAGGCAGGTGGGAGCAGGTGAGGCAGGTGGGAGCAGGTGAGGCAGGTGAGAGCAGGTGAGGCAGGTGAAGCAGGTGAGAGGAAGTGAGAGCAGGTGAAGCAGGTCAGGCAGGTGAGAGCAGGTGAGTCAGATGAAGCAGGTGAGAGCAGGTGAGGCAGGTGAGGCAGGTGAAGCAGGTCAGGCAGGTGAGAGCAGGTGAAGCAGGTGAGAGGAGGTGAGAGCAGGTGAAGCAGGTCAGGCAGGTGAGAGCAGGTGAGGCAGGTGCGGCAGGTGAAGCAGGTGAGAGGAGGTGAGAGGAGGTAGCACTCTATCTAATTCTACAGGACTCGTTGTGCTGGACGTCCAGGTGCCTCTTATTTAAAGCGGAACTCTTTATTAGACTCTTGTTGCTTAAAAAGGAACCAGATTTTTCATTTTTTGGCTCATTAAAGAGAAATTATTTCATTAATTCTGTAACGTTCGCTAATAGAAAGCACTCGTGTGTTTCAGGTGTTCGTTCAGTCCATGCAGTGTGAACTTCGAGGCGGAAAAAAAATGAATAAAAAGAAACTAGAACTGCAATCAAACCTGACAGGCTTTAAATGACAACTAATTAACCAGCATGCTAACAGTGTGACCTTTCAGACACACACACACACACACACACACACACACACACACACGCAAGTGAGGTGCTGATGGGGCTTTTAGGATGCTGTGAGGTGTGTTGGTGGGCGGAGTCTGGGAGCTGTCAGTCATGTGTGTGTTGTGCTGAAGGTTGAAAGAGATCTCCTCGGTGCTGGAGAAGCAGCACACCCTGCTGAAGCTCATCATCCAGAAGATGGAAATCACCTCCGAGGCGGACGAGCACGACGGTCCCCAGGACTTCAGGGCCATTGCCTCCGCCTCCACTGCCCGGCGGTCCCGATGGGTCCCGCTGATCCGCGCTCTCGGGGTCAAGAAATGACCTGAAACCCGAAGTAGAACCTGAATAGTCTAGTAAACATGACATTAAAGCGATAGTTCAGGCAAAAAAAAAACATTTTCAGCTCCAGCCCCTCGTTCCCTCTTTAGTTTAAAACTGAAATTAGTTTTAAACTGAAAAAGTACATTACCTAGATAAAAACCAGATGATGCTAATTTCTTCTAGCACTCCTATGACATTTCTAGTAGTATGTTAGCACTAAGCTATCAGTGGTGCATGAAAATGCTTTTTGGCTGTTCTAGATCAAACACAAAACTGAAGATCCTGAAACATGCTCATGCTATGGTTTTACACTCAGTGACATATCTAGAACTGATTAAACCTGCTTACACTATGGCTCTACAGTCAGTGATGTATCTAGAACTGACTGAAACCAGAATATGCTATGGCTCTGCAGTCAGTGATGTATCTAGAACTGACAGAATCTGCTTATGCTACGGCTCTACAGTCAGTAATGTATCTAGAACTGACAAAATCTGCTGGCTCTGCTGTTAGTGATGTATCTAGAACTGACTGAAACCTGCTTACACTATGGCTCTAGTCAGTTAAGAACTGAGAATCCACTCAGCAGCTCAGCGGGTTCGAGGCGAGTGTCCAGATTTGGGGTGAAGGTCGGAAAACTGAGGATTTTTTTCCAGAACTATCGCTTTTATTAGAACATTACCAACAAAACCTCATCCACCAAGAAGATTTAAAATAAATCTACAAACAGATGAACTGCTTTTTTTGGAGCTCTTAATGACGGTGAGAGTCTTTGATCCTCCGCTGTGGTTCTGGTATTTATAAAAATAATGAAACTATAAACAAGCATGACTGGAGCTTTTAATTTGTCCTGATTTGGACTCTAGAACCTGTTTAGAACCCTCCCTGAAAAGTGGGGGCTGTTTTAGTCTCAATCATTACTAATTTAGTAAAATAAACTAAATTATCTTCACTTTTATCTGCACTTTTATCTGCTCTTCTACTTTTATTTTGTATTTCTTATTAAAAACTTGAATAACGAACCTTTGGTCGCCTCTACACTCTGTAGTTTATGCTGTAATTATTGTTTTATTTTGCTTTTAACATTCAATCTAAGCTTAATTAAACTTATTTTAAATCTCACTTTTATTGTTCTTTATTCATTTTAGTGCTTATTTCACTCTTTAGGATTTTTTTTGTTTCTGAGGGACCCCTGTGTGTGATAACATGTGATATAAATAAACTGGTCTTGTCTAATTTTAAACCCTCCATTTGATTAAAATAATAATAATAATAATGCATACTCTGAGACATGCTTCTTTAGTGCACTTTATTAATCATTGTTTACGGTGTATGTTTTTTTATTATAATAGATTGTTCTGTTCATTTGCAATGTACCTCAGTGCTTCTAATAATAAAATACTTTGATTTATTCACAAACTGTTGTGCTCCCCACTCCCTCACTCACATTTAGGAGGCTGAAGACTCTCCAAAAGGGGGCACTGTTAGCACTATGCTACACCACATGGCTAAAAGGATCTCCTAATGATTGAGTTCAGGTGTTTAAGCCACACCCATTGTTAACAGGTGTATAAAGTACACAGTCCTGCAATTTCTATAGGAACGACTGATTCCCCACAAGTCAGTTTATGAAATTACTGCCCTGCTAGAGCTGCCCCAGCCAACAGTAACAGTAAGTGCTGTTATTTCAAAAAGTAAACATCTGGGTGCAAAAACAGCAACAAAAACTCACATAAAAATTGCCTTTGCTCTGCAGCATCACTCACTACAGAACTTCAAACGGCCTTGGAAGTAAAATTAGCTCAAGAACTGTGCGTTAGAAGTTTCATGAAATGAGTTTCCAAGCCTAAGATGACTGTGTGCGATGCCTAACTTTAGTGGTGCAAAGCACCTGACCATGGCACTCTGGAGCAGTGAAAGCATCTTCTCAGGAGTGATGAATCAGGCTTCACTATCTGGCTGGTGAATCTGATGTTTGTCAGGAGAACATCACCTACACAAATACACAGATCCAGCAGTAAAGTTTGGAGGAGGAGGAATAATGAGCTGGAGCTGTTTTTCAGAATTTGTGCTCAGTAGTTCCAGTGAAGGGTGCAGTACACAAAGACCTTTGACACAATTATCTGCTTACAACTATGTGGGACAGTTTGGGGAAGATCCTCTCCTGTTCCAGCATGACTGAGCTCCTGTGGATGAAGTGAGCTCCATAAAGACATGGTTTGATGAGTTTGGAGTGGAGGACCTCCAGAGTCCTGACCTCCACCGAACTGAACACCTTCTGAACTGGAATGTTGATCGTGACCCAGACCGTCTCATCCAACCTCACTATCAGAAATTCCCACAGACACACTCCAAACTCCAGAAAGCCTTCCCAGAAGAGGTGTGTGTTGGGGGCTCTATATTAATGCCCATGGTTTTGGAATGGGACAAACAATAAACTCATACAGCTGTGATAATCAGGCGTCCACATACTTTTGGCAAATCGGTCACTAACATGCTCATAGTAAAAGGTGCCCATTCAAGCTAATTCAGCTAA
Organism: Brycinus macrolepidotus; assembly: GCA_037974445.1. Taxonomy (NCBI): domain Eukaryota; kingdom Metazoa; phylum Chordata; class Actinopteri; order Characiformes; family Alestidae; genus Brycinus; species Brycinus macrolepidotus. The sequence goes on from JBBPCZ010101079.1 coordinate 8,778, forward strand.
AAGAGAAAATATTTAAACATTTTTCTTGTTTTTCATGCTGGAATTTTGTTTTGTTTTGGAAAGACGAGGAACTTATTTCATAAAACGCTACAAACATTTAAAGAAAGTATATTTCCATTTTTCTACAGAAAAGGAGACTACAGATACTGAGAGCTGATTGGTTGGCATTACAGCTACTAAGTGCTGATTGGTTGACGTTACAGCTGCTGAGTGCTGATTGGTTGGTATTACAGCTACTGGGAGCTGATTGGTTGAAATTATAGCAACTGAGTGCTGATTGGTTGTGATTACAGTTACTGAGTGCTAATTGGCTGGTGATCAGCTGAGTAAAGTGCTTCTGCTGAAGAAACCTGAACAAAATAATATTAATATCAAATACGTGTTTTTGTTTTTTAATTCTCAGGAATCATTAGACCTTCTGAGGAGTTTCTCTCTGGAGTTCTGTTCTGGTCCCGGTGGTGAGACTCAGATTTATTTCACAGTCCATAATTCAGCCCTCGGTTAATAAAGCCAAGTGATTCTCATGGAGCTCCGTCAGGCCGAATCGCCTCGCCGACGCGGCTGTAAAGGCTGATTTCACAGATTAAATGAAAGCTCCTCTCATCTGCACCTGCAGTAAAGAAGGGCCATAAAAACGGGTTTGCGAATTTGCCTGTGTTATGAGATGTGACAAACGTGATTAGGTGGATCACACACTCTCATGCGATGGACTTGCTGATACCAATGTTAAACAAAGCTGCGATTTCTGACGCTGCAGATGAACGCAGGAGCCTCAAACCGCTTTCAGTTTTGTTGTGTGACTGAACCCAGAGCCTTCAGGCCTTTAAAATGAAAAACAAAACTGATGATAATTTATTTACATGGAGGTCAAACAGGTGTGGAGAAGTAAAATAGTTCACATTTGTAAATGCGTGGTCAAGATATCAGTCAAGACATTCATTTACCGTGATGACTTCTGAGGTCCACATGCTCTGGGTACCATTCATCTCACCACTGGTGTAAGGGTGGGGTGAGGTGAGATGGGGGTTTGGGGTTGGGGGGGTGGGGTACAAGGGGTCATGTCCCTCCAAAAAAATTTTTAGACACACAGTAGACATGTTTGGAGTCCAATCTTTGTTTAGGACTGGAGCTATAAGGCTAACATTGCTCACACTAAAAGTCAATCGTGACCCAAATCTTTTACTACAAACAGAAACCCAAAACTTCTCTGGATCCTCAAACCTCAACCAGCGCTTCATTAAGGTGGATCAGACTAGTCAATGTGGTTTAGGAGACAGTATGACTTGCTGTGAGCTGTAAAAATGAACTGAACTTCTTCATTAAGGTGGATCAGACTAGTCAATGTGGTTTAGGAAACAGTATGACTTACTGTGAGCTGTAAAAATGAACAGTTTTCACAAAGCGCCTCAGGAGAAGGAACGCTGATCTATAGTCAGTTTCTGTGATGTCATAAATATGGAGGAATCTGATCCCAGATCAGTCCTGCTTTGTGAACAGCAGCCCTGGTGTCGTCTGAAACGGCCGCCTGTAGCTCTGAAGTTCAGTTCATTCTTACAGCTCACAGTAAGTCATACTGTTTCCTAAACCACAACCACAAGTCTGACCCACCTTAATGAAGAAGTTCAGTTCATTTTTACATGTTTTGAATTTGTGTTTACAGTAAAAGAATTGAGTGACTATTGACTTCTAGGCTTCTAGTTAGTAACGTTAGCGTTAGACTCGTAGCTCCAGTTCTGAACTAAAGGAGCTGAATTTGGACCCGAACACGTCTGATCGAACACATCTGGGGGAGGAGGAGTACTGTGGAGGTCTGATTTTTGGGGGTCTGGTCCTTAAAATAACTACAGTTAAGTCTGGCTAAGTCTGTAAGTTTTATTTTGATGTAATTGTACACAAAAGACACGGACAGATGGAGAGATAGTTCAGCAGACGGACGGACGGACAGACGGATAGATGCTGAATTCAGTAGTTTAGGCTGTTCTTCGCTGTGTTTGGTTCTTTAATGGCCGTATTTGATGCACCTGTTTGTTTTACTCCACAGCTGTGAGATCATGGTGACCATGGGAACCACAATGGGAACGATGATGTCATACACTCGCACCTGTCACCCAGAGAGAGAGAGAGAGAAAGAGAGAGAGAGAGAGAGAGAGAGAGAGAGAGACAGGGAAAGAGACTGAGAGAGAGAGAAAGAGAGAG
>JBBPCZ010101090.1:0-10973 GCA_037974445.1 Brycinus macrolepidotus
TATATAACCAATCAAAGTTTACAAATAAACGTGTATATATTATATATATATATATACACACACACACAAAGTTTACAACCAAATAAATGTTTAGTTTGTCTTTGAGATGAAACACTTGCAGGACATTCTGACTCCTCACTTCAGCAGAAATATCTGACCTACTCAGCCGTGTTCAGCGTATAAATCACTTTCTATGAGGCTAATGTAGCCAATGGAAGATATCAGCAATTAGCACTGATATCTATAAACATGGGCCGTTTCTCCATACGCGTTCTCATGTTGCTATGTGAACTTATCAAGAACATTCAGGTCCATTCTTCACGTTGTTGTGGAGAAACACTCATGGGCTGAAGAACGTTAGTATATAATCGTTCTATCGGTTCTTTTTCTGTTTTCATCGATCCCAGCCTGTCAGGCCTCACAGAGGAAGATCTCACTGCTCACTACAGTCTTTTCTTTGTCTGATCAGAAATAAATCATCTTCTTATTTGGAGGTTATTGAAGTCTGACTTGTTTCTCCTAAACCCCCCTTTAGGAGAAATCAGGAGCAAAAGAAAAAAAATCAACTTCAGACAGAAGCTCTCCTGCTGTTCACATCGGCTTCTCAGTTTTCTTCTCTTTAACAACCTTATGGATCTCAAAACTGTCTGACTTTGGTAGTTTTGAGACTTGAATTTGATCAGAGACAAATTTCAGATGTTGTTCAGACTCATTTATAAGAAAAATCCCAGTTTTCTTTTGGATCTTCTGGTTTATCTGAAGATCTGAGACAAAGATCAGAGCAGTGAGAGAAAAAATTCATTTTAAGATCTGGAGTTTAGAGTTCAGACTCTTTAGGAAGGAAATGAGAGAAAACCCTTTTTGTTAATTCAAGGTACCATATTTTATTAAATTTATTAAATCATCTTTGATATTACCAAAATAAAAAGTTCTAAAATACAAAGACCACGCCCCCAAAACCTTTCTGTGGTTGTTTGTTCTGTGTATTATTTTTGTTTGTAATGCGTTTGTTGTTCGCGCTGTTTGCCTTCTACTACTGACATCTTTTAGAAATAGCAGCATTAAACACACACACACACACACACACACACACACACACACACACACACGGGTCATTTCGCACCGACTCTCCTGGGGTCGAGGATCACACCATGGACCTAAACTGAAATATTACATTTGGTTAGGTGAAACTCACATTTCGCATTTTAAAAACACAAATTTTTTAAATTTACTCCATAATCATCACCATCATCAGCCTTTAAAACAGATCTGTAGATGTAAAGTCATACTGATCCTGCATTCAGAACTTCAAATTCATAGATTTGATTTAAATGTAGGAATTTTACCTAAAACCTGAAAAACCCCACTGAAAAATGACATTTCAGAATGAAATACTGCAGTCTAAAACAGGGCCTAAACATCCTGGGGTGAGTTTATTATACATTATATATATTTATATTGATGATGATAAAGCAAACGGGTTAAAGGTGAACATTAATGTCAAGAAATTCAGTATTAATAACTAAAAAACATGGCACAGTTGAAATTTTGCAATTAAATCAAATCCTTTTTTTCCTTTAATTTCTTTAATAGTCTTCATCACCTGTGCAGGTAAACTAGTGTGGAGTCAGTGTTTGGCGAGGGCAGTGTCTGTGGGCTGTAGGGTGCGGTGACTGGGGTGGGGGGTGGGGGGTGGACTTTTTCTTGGGTTTAGAGCAATTAAAAAAAAAAAAAAAAAAAAAGGATTTGGATATACCCCGAGCAGAGTTCACATCCTCTACACACGAGCACCTGTGTCCACTCTACTGAATACAGTCCTCAAATAGATCAATTATTTATCATCACAAACATCCACATGTTCATCAAAAACCGTGGTTTACTGTACACCGAGTTTACATACCGTTTCTACGGCAACACACAGGTATGAGAGTGACGAGTGTGATACAGGATTATGGGACATGTTTTCTCTTTACTACGCTGAAAATAGAAACATATTAAAAACACATTCACCTGAAAACAAAATACAGCGTAACTGAAGAAAAATCTTCAAACGGAATTTGGAACCTCGCGGCGCTCCAGAACCAGAACAAAATGTCTCTTAAAATGAAATAATTAAACAGAAATGTGTCAGAAACAAGCTCATCCTCATCAGGAGTTCTGCTCCTCGAGAACCCTCGGATGTTCCACCTTCCGGCACACCTGGACCCCTGCTGGAGACGCTCCACTGAAGGTATGACACTAGAGGGCGCTCCAGAGACAGGACAAGTTGAAGGGGGGTCTGTAGACCTTCTGTGCTAGAGCTGCACAATATTACTGTCTGTTAGTCGTCACGGCGATTATCAGTCTCTGTATACTGAGATCACAAATGCTGCAATATGCAAATTAGCCTCTAACCAATCATAGTGTTTCTGACAGGGTGACCAATCACAGCTCCAGGTGAGTTACTGGGTGTTCTGATGAATCGAGCTGCCATGTAATCCAACAAAAGTCTCATTTTTAACCGTTAAAGGTGTTTGCGAATCAGTGCATGAATGGGCGGAGCTAAACTGCTGTAGCCAACATAAGGAGATATATTTAAATGTGCTGGCTTTGTGACATCACAAAAAACTGATTTGAAAACCGGCTGTTTTTGTAGCTTGTTTCCATATATGGACTGTATGGATGAGGGGAGTAAATGAACCATTTGAAACAATATTTAAAGACCAAGTCTTTTTAATTCCAGAAAAGTGATGATTGGGGACCTTTAATATCTTAAAAGGCATCACAATCACAATACGTAGCAATGAAATCATAATGCTGATATTTTGTCCATATCCTGCAGCTCTAAATTTAGTTTTCTTTTTTTTTTGTAGGCAAATTCCATTCGTCTCATCACAGAACAGTGAGAAACACCTGAAGTGTGACATCACACAGGTACAGGACCTTCTAAAAGTGATGTGCTGTCTCTGGAGGAATGTTCTGAACACACACCAGCAGGTGGGGCCGTTTAGTCCCTCTTTACACCAGAGTGAACAGACGCAGGCGGAGCCGTTACCTGGTACAGGTGTACAGTGTGGAACATATGAGGACCCTGACTGGAACGGAGACAACTGTTTTACCAGGACAGAGGAGGAAAAAAAAAAACTTAAGACCAGACAGATCAGACCAACATAAACCAGACAGATCAAAGAAACATTTCAGAGAAAAAAAAAGAAACAAAACAAAAAAAAAGACGAAATGTCCCCCGTCCTCCAATTCAGTCCATCAGCAGAGACGCGTTCAGGATCTGAAGTTCAGCTTCTTCAGATCTATGAGGCAGAAGAACACCTGGAGACGACGTTAAACATCTGGATTTCCCTCTAAATACTTTATTATCCCTTTATCATTCTTTTTTTTTTTACATTTAAACTCTGTCTTTATTGTTCTTTTGTGTTTATGAAGCACTCTGAAGTGCCTTCAAGCATAAAAGGTTCTACAGGAGTTCTGCTCGTCCCAGAACCCCTCCAACCGCCTCACGTCCAGAATGACTCACTTCTCCTCCATCTCCTCCTCCTCTCCTTCACTTGTTCGTCTCCTCCTCCTCCTCTCCTCCACTCATTTGTCTCCTCCTCCTCTCCTCCACCCGTTCATCTTCTCCTCCTCTCCTTCACTCCTCCGCACAGAGACACGTCCAGCTCCTGGTCTTCCAGCGCCCACTCTCATCTCCCGTGGGATCTACAGCACAGTCTGGCTTATCACTGGCTGAACAGCAGCGCCCCCTAGTGTGAGCTCCGCTGGACTGGTTTAGAGTTTGCCCTTAATACTCTTAATCACCCCCCCATCCCCCCTAACCACTAGCTCACATCTTCACAGTTATGAGACTAACGCTAACTTCACACCCCACCAGTTAGCATGATGTCACATACACACTGCAGAACACTCAGGGCAGTGTGTGGTGTTTTAGCACTGTGCTAACTGGTAGCTTACCGTTGCCCAGACACCGTTGAGAGTGCACTAGCGCCCCCTACTGTAAGTTTGTTCCCCCCAATACACTCACTCCCCCCCACTTAGCTCACGTTATGAGACCCAGTGAGACTTCACACCTCACCAATTAGCATGATGCTAACTGCACGTACCACAACACACACTGCAGTGTTTGAGGTGAGTGTTTGATGCTAATCAGTGGGGTATAAGTTTCCACTGCCTGTTAGCCACATTAGCCTCGTAGCTTCAGAAGCCAAACATTCTGGGCTACATTTGGGGATTCGTTCGTTTTTGTACAGAACTTTCGCTGTGAGGAGGTCAGTCGCTACATAACGGCCGCGGTGGATCCACTGGTGGACGGAAGTCTCTCTCGGGCTGCAGCTCCGTTTACAGTAGTGTGTGAGGTTGTGTGGGTGTGTGTTTGTGTGTGTGTGTGTGTTCACTCCTGACCAGACGGGTGCTGGTCCTGTTTGGAGCACTGGTGGGTTTGGCAGCTTCAGTCCTGATCCTCCACACACTCCTGGACCCAAGACTGAACACCTGACTCTTCAGAGGCCGCAAATCACGTCAGCTCATCAGAGATGTTTTTAAACCACTGGAACACACTTACCCTGGGCGAGTACACACACACACACACACACACACACACATACACACATACACACACACAGACACACAGACACACAGGAACTCAGGAGCTGGTGTCAGTGGGTGAGATGAGTGGAGTGCTGTCCAGCAGGCCTGCAGGGGCGTTGTGAGCGGCGGTGTTAGGATTTGAAGACGTGGACGGCCCGGACCACATACTGCCTGCAGATCGGACACTCACTCATCCGCTTCCCACATTTAGTGCAGGTCACCATGTGACCACATTCCAGCAGAACACAGTCAATCACAGCGTCCATACAGATCCGGCACAGGTTTTCATCTATAGAACACAGAGAACCTACGGCACCATCTACACACACACACACACACACACACACACACACACACACACACACACACACACACATTATATATACATACATTTTAAAACAGTCTTGTTTTCCTGTAATCTTCCTGTTATTGTGACTTTAGCCCCGACTCTATTTTTATGATGCACCAATAGGAAGGGAAAAATAATATTAACCAATAATTTCTTGTTTCCAGTAAATTTCTGATGTAAGTTCAGAGTGTAGAGAAAGGAGATCTGAAGGTGCGTGTTCGGCTGAGTTTGAGGAGCACAAGAGCATTTTTAGCACGTCTTTATTAATAAATGAGTTTTTCTGAAGAACTTCTGCAGGTCTCCATGGAGAAGCTCAGAGAGGTTCTTCTAGTTTTATCTCTTTATTCCAGTGAGGGAACAGAGCAACGACCTTCAGGAGAACAACAGAAACTTCCTCTCCTCTTTTCCCCTTTTCCTCTCCTCTCCTCCACTCCCCTTTCCTCTTTTCCCCTTCTCTTCTCTTCTTCTCCACTCTCCTCTTTTTCCCTTCTCTTCTCCTCTCCTCCATTCGCCTCTCTTTTCCCTTTTCCTCTCCTCTCCTCTTTTCCCCTTCTCTTCTCCTCTCCTCCACTCTCCTCTTTCCCCCTTCTCTTCTGCTCTCCTCCATTCTCCTCTTTTCCCATTTTCTTCCCTTTTCTTCTCCTCTCCTCCACTCTGCTCTCCTTTTTCTCTCCCCTTTTCTTCTCCTCTCCTCTTTTCCTCCCTTTCTTCTCTTCTCCTTTTCCCTTTTCTTCTTCTCTCTTCCCTTTTCTTCCCTTTCTTCTCCTTTCCTCCACTCTCCTCTTTTCCCTTTTCCCCTCCTCTCCTCTTTTCCCTTTTCTTCTCCTCCCCTTACTTCACCTCTCCTCCACTCTCCTCTTTTCTTCTCCTCCCCTTACTTCACCTCTCCTCCACTCTCCTCTTTTCCCTTTTCTTCTCCTCCCCCATTCCCCCTTACTTCACCTCTCCTCCACTCTCTTTTCCCTTTTCCTCTCCTCTCCTCCACTCTTTTCCCTTTTCTTCTCCTCCCCTCTTTTCCCCCTTTCATCACCTCTCCTCCACTCTCCTCCTTTTTTCCCTTTTCTTCTCCTCTCTCCCCCTTCTCTTCCCTTTCTCCTCCTCTTCTCCACTCTCCTCTCCTCCCTTCCCCTTTTTCTGCTTCTCTCCTCTCATCCCTTTCTTCTCCCCTACCCGCGCTGTAAGTCAGATGAGTGAGTGTGTGTGTTTGTGTAAGTGTGTGTTTGTTGATGTCCCTCTTCATTAGATCTGATTAAATGTTCTGCTGTAATAAAATGTGCTAAAGCTGCAGAACGTTGGCGGAACCTCCTGGATCTTCTCCAGGAAGCCACTCTGGATATTGAGGTAAAACGGAACACTCGCCTCAGCCTCTCCATTAGAACCATCAGAACTGGGCCTTCAGCCAGCAGAGTGAATCATTACAGGCCAAAAGAAAGTGCTGTTACACAGATATTACACGCCAAACCACACACACACACACACACACACACACACACACACACACACACACACACACGTTTACACAGACACACATTATAAAACATATTGTGGCATTTGGTGGTGTTTGATGGGGTTCGATGGTGTTTGATGGGGTTAGGTACTGTTTGGCGGAGCGATGGATCATGCAGACAAAAATAAAACACACTCAGATGAGTTAATTAGGACTTTTCCCAGCATGCACTGTGGATGATGGGGTGAGTGGGGGTGGGGGGTGGGGGGTTGGGGGGCAGTGAAACTCTTACCTCCGACCCCTTCGTCACATACAGGAGGAGGAAACGCCACGACTAGATCAGAGAAACGGAACAGGGTTAAGAACTATCAAACACACATACTCTCCACTAACACACGCTCACATGCGCACACACACTGTACTGACCGATACAGCTCAGACCCGCTCTGCTTCATAATAAACAGCTAAACACTGAATCCTGTTTATTTCATTTTCCATTTAAGATTTGATTTGAAAGACCAGTCATGTGAGGGTGGGTGTGTCCTCAGCATAAGCCCCGCCCTGTCTATAAGTACATGACAAAGCTAAAAGTAGTAACAGCATCAGCAAGTCTTTTACAGATGACTGAACAGCCCTTAAAACGCTGAAGTTGCTGCATTCTGGGGTCTGGAATGTTCTGTTCCACCTGGTCCGAGGCACCAGAACCAGTTCCATTTTAGGTGAAACAGAAATTTCCAGAAATTTCAATCACTTCCTGTGTGTGTGTGTGTGTGTGTATGTGTGTGTGTGTGTTAGTTCTACCGCAGGCAGGTGAAGGAGTGGTTAGGTGTGTAAGGAGTGTGATTGACAGGAGTGCTCACCTGCCGTGATGCTGTTGCTCACATTTTCCACTGCAGAGAAAGAAAAGAGAGAAAGAAAAAGGAAGAGAGAAAGAAAAGAGAAAGAAAAAAAGAAGAAAAAAGAAGAGAGAGAGAGATCAGTCCCTGCTGATAAACACGCCCTCACTGCAGCGCAGTGTCTCCTCTGTTCTTCTGCAGGTGGTCCTGATTACAGACTGTGTGGAATTTGCTGGTGTTCAGGGAACGCAGAGAGGAATGCGGAGAAGAACGAGGAGAGAAATGTGGGGAGGAACGCGGATTAGAACGTGGTGTGGAACGCGGTGTGGAACGAGGAGAGGAACGCAGAAAGGAACAAGTAGAGGAGCGAGGAGAGGAATGAGGAGAGGAACGCGGTGTGGAACGTGGAGAGGAACGCGGAAAGGAACAAGTAGAGGGACGAGGAGCGGAATGAGGAGACGAACGCGGTGTGGAACGAGAACGCAGTCAGGAACGTGGTGAGCAACACAGTGAGGAGCACGGAGAGGAACGTGGTGAGGAACATGGAGAGGAACGTGGTGAGGAACGTGGTGAGGAACGTGGTGAGGAACGTGGTGAGGAACGTGGTGAGGAACATGGAGAGGAACGTGGAGAGGAACACGGAGAGGAATGCTGCAAGAAATGTAATGGGTGTATGTAACACCCGTGAAGTCTCAAAGTCTGGTGTGGTGCAGATCTACAGAAACGTCCTCCTCTTCATTAGCAGGACTCGCTCACACACCACTGATCCACACACACAACGACTCGTCACAGCACTCTGGGCTCACAATTAGCGTCTCCCCTGCTTTGTTAGCGGCAGTTCGAGAAGATGTGGTGGAGGAAGAACCTGCTCACTTTCCTCTCAGTGATGGTGTGATGAGTGGAGTCTGAACCAGTGAGGGAACTGGAGACCAAACTGGGTAGAAAATGAAAAGGTCCTGTCTGGGAGGAACCCATCAGAGAGCAACCAAAAGATCACAGTTCTGAAATAACGTCTGATTTCTTTAGAAGGAGTTTATGTGCACTGTTTTTTTTTTTTAAGATAAACTGAATATTCATAAATGTGTAAAAAATTTTTTAAAGAAAACCAACATAATTTTAAAGAAAGGCCTTAAAATGTAGCTACCCAGGTACACAACGTTCTTCAGGACTCTCACCTTTTAATAACACTCACTCGTGCACACGCGCGCGCACACACACACACAGACACACTTGTTTGAGGAACAGTGTGAGGACATGTGTGTGGGGTGTGTGGTACTCACTGGATCTGCGGTTGATCTGGTTCTCCCGGTACAGTCGGTGGACTCGCTCCACCAGCTCCCACTTCTCACAGCAGCCCGAAAAATTCACAAAGTTCCGCGCCAGGATCTCCTTCAGCTGCCGCACCGTCAGCGCCTCGATGTCCTCCTCGTGGGACAGGTCGGAGAGAGAGGCCCGCGCCCGCCGCTGCACCACAGGACTGGTCTGCACACACACAGGTTAGAAAAACAGTTCGCCGCAAAAGAACAGGCCTGACCATCAATGACCACAAACAAAACACCAACAAACTTCTTGGGTTTAATGAACTAATCTCTTCAGTCAAAATGCTCCCGTGTTGGGCTAAAGCCTACAGAAAGTGAAGCCTCCTGAGGACCGTCTGCGGCATCCCCAGCCTCCTGAAGACTGTCCGTGCCGGCTGGAGTGTCCCAAAGACCGTCTGCACCGGGCAGATTTCAGGAGGCTCTGTGAGTTTTGGGCTGCAGTTCAAATCGTCTCATAGCGTCAGTGTTTCTCCTGAAATCGAAAGAAGTAATAGGAGCTGTTTGTCCCCCTTTACTGCAGTAACAGCCTCCACTCTCCTGGGAAGATGGAACATTGCTGTGAGGATTTGATTGTATGAGAGCATTATTGAGGTCAGGTACTGATGCTAGAGCATTGCTGTGAGGATTTGATTATATGAGTTAGTGAGGTCAGGTACTGATGCTGGAACATTGCGGTGAGAATTTTATTGTATGAGAGAATTACTGAGATCAGGTACTGATGTTGGAACAATGCTGTGAGGATTTGATTGTACGAGAGCATAGTGAGGTCAGGTACTGATGTTGGAACATTGCTGTGAGGATTTGATTGTACGAGAGCATTAGTGAGGTCAGGTACTGATGCTGGAACATTGCTGTGAGGATTTGATTGTATGAGATAGTGAGGTCAGGCACTGACGTTGGAACATTGCTATGAGGATTTGATTGTACGAGAGCATTAGTGAGGTCAGGTACTGATGTTGGAGGATCAGTTCTGGATGGAGCTCCATCACTTCAGAGACTCACAGCCCAACACTGGGGGGGTTAGACCCCTCTATTCCACCGTCAACTGCCTGGAAACGTTTGGACACAGATTTAGTGTATTCAGTTTACTGCAGTTCTGTATTCCAGTTGATTTTTCTGCTTGTAGAAATATCATATATATAAGGTCTTATACATATTAATATTTTTAAATATTTAATAAACAAACCAGGAGGATAAACAGCTGACGGCCCTCATGGTTTACACTCACCTCAAGTAAACGTTCACTGGGCTCCAGGGTCAGGAGAGAGACGGACGCATTGTCCCCATGATCCTGAACGAACACATAAAATTCTGTTACACCTTTATGGAGGTACCTGAGGTTACAGTGAGGTTACTGAGGTCAAAGGTAGGTGGAGTATCACTCAGATACAGTATTCTATAAAGTTAGTGGAATGTTCTTACAAATACAGTAATACCAAACGTGTGTGTGTGTGTGAGTGTGTGTGTGTGTGCGTGCGTGCGAGCGAGGAGGAGATTATTCTGATCTGAATTTGATAAAAAATGCTGTTTGTCGTCTTTTGACACTAAAACAGAAAATACAGCAGTGTAGAAGCAACAGAACAGAAATCAAACGCAAAAGCAATTAACTGTTTAATTAACTATTCAGATTAATTAAGAATTCTGTAGGATAAAGTAAACGCAGCATAACAGTCTGAGTGATGCACGTTTCTGCTGCAGGCCGAGTGTCACAAACTTTCTCACACACACACACACTTCGTGTGCGCCCCTGTGGGTGTGTGTTAATAATGTATGCGTCAGTCTCTGCTCCTCACGCACTTCTGCAGCACCACCGGCTAAAACGACCAACCCCAACTTCTGAACCACACACACACGCGCGCACACACACACACACACACACACACACACACACAGCGCTTGTGAATTTGGGCTCAGCAGTTTCTTATTCAAACCGTCTGTTCCACCTTAAACCAAGTCACTGTTGCTTTAGTTAAGGTGGAACAACAAACTAGGACAAAAAGCCGACTGTACTCGAGGGTCCGTTTATCTGTTAGTCCACACACACACACACACACACACGCAAATCTGCCTTAAATCCATTGATAGTTTAAAGGCCGGATTGTTTTTCCCCATTCAGAAGACCCTGGCGAGTGCCGGTATTCCAGCTTAGGCACTGTATGTGCATGTGCATATGTGTGTGTGTGTATGTGCGTGTGTGTGTGTGTGTGTGTGTGTTCTGTGTTCTGACTCTGAAGGGAATTATAAAGCCGGCTGTTCCACAGTTACATAAGCGGCTCAGCCCGGCGGCTCTACGGAGACAGAGCAGTGCAGGGTAAAGCACAGTACAACACTCACAAACACACATGAAGAAATATAGGGGTGACTCAAGACTTCTGCACAGTACTGTGCATGTATGTATGTACGTATGTTTGTATTATATATACATATACACACACGTATATTAT
>JBBPCZ010101101.1:0-10972 GCA_037974445.1 Brycinus macrolepidotus
CAGATACCCTTAGTCTTCGACTCAATGGTGCTGCCAAGAGCAAAGCCTGAAAGAATCACAGAAAACATAACGGTTGAACAATTATTATGTAATCACGAGGTTACAAACAAAAGTTTGTGAAAACCGTGCCTCAAATCTACATTTTAAGTTTGCATTTTTGGCTTTTTATAGACTTCTTTCAATGGCAATAAAAAAAAACAAGATCTTCAAAGCGGTGGTGATAGGCTATATCATACTCTGAAAATCACTATGGTTAGGCTTTTTAAAATATATGACGGGTATTTGCATACATTAGCCCAACACTATCCAGACTTCTCTGGCTTCTGATCAAATTTCGTATTGATTATAAAATTCTACTATTGACATATAAAGCCCTGAATGGCCTCGGACCCGAATACTTACTATGAACCACCACGCTCACTTAGACCTCAAGGTGCTGCTATTTACTTGTCCCCAGAATTAAGAGAACTACAGCAGGGAGAAGAGCGTTTTCATATATAGCCCCCCAGCTCTGGAATACTTTTCCAAATAACGTTTGAGACTCAGACACAGTCTCGGTTTTTAAGTCCAGGCTGAAAACCTACTTGTTTAGTCAGGCTTTCTGTAATTATTTTTTTTCCTGTTAGATGAAGGGTGTAGAGCTGGGAGATGGTGGGCACAGAGAATTCTAGTAAACTGGGATGCTAGTGCTGTCGTCCCACCACTCCTCACGTTCACTCAGGTTTGTTGACGGTGAAATGGGGGAGCGCCAGTGTCTCGGGGTGCTCTCATGTCTATCAAACCCCTTGGCTCTGCCCTTTCTAGCTTGGTTGCTATAGCGAGGTATGCCAGAGTCTCAACTTGCACTCCTTACAGTTATAAATTATACCCTGTAAATTGAAGCAGAACTAACTCTGTTCTCTGTTTTCTCTGAGGGGAACCACTGCACATTTGTCTAGCCCAACTGATCACCACTGGGGCCCCAGGTTCTGCAATCGCCTGGATCTACAGTCGCTGGAGCTCCGTGCCAAAATGTCCTTGACCGGTTCGGCTGCTTTCGACTCCCCATGTGCTCCTCCCCCAGTCAAGGGCAACTGCTGTTTAAAGCTCTGGCGGTGATTGTTGTTCCTGTTGTTGTGGACTAGAGACTATCAGCTACTCTTCTAACAAAAACTACCTCTACTGACTCTTAACTGTACCAACTCTGTTAGCCATAGATGGCCAATCTGTCCAATAGTGATTAAGCTGTACACTATGGTCATTTATTGTGAGTTTTCCCAATAGAGATTCTCTTTGTCTCTGGGTCGACCAGAGGAGGATTGGTTCCACTTTTGAGTCTTGGTTCCTCCCTAGGTTTCTTCCTCTAGCTTAGAGATTTTCCCTCACCTCTGTCGCCCTTGGCTTGATCACTAGAGGCTCGGATCCTGGATTCTGTAAAGCTGCTTTGTGACAACATTGGTTGTAAAAAGCGCTATATAATAAAATTGAATTGAACTGAATTGAATACAATACTTTTCTAGTATTGTGCCTACTGAGCAATGGTAAAAGCCAGCGTTACACAAATTCATAATGGGTACAGCTAGGCAAAAAAGATCTCAATGAATTATTCCAAGCGGTCCTCAAGTTTGCTCTTACCTGTTTGCTTTCCTGCCAGGCGGTTCATGAGGTAAGACTTCCCAGTGCGGTAGAGCCCCACCACGGAAACCACCACCACCGGCTGAGTTATCTCATCCAGAATTGCTTTAGCTTTTTTCAGAACACAAAGCCGTCCCTCAGAATCGTTGCCAATAAGACACACTGGCTCTTCCATGATTCTGGACATCTGATCGCAATCACAGCTGATTTCAATACAACAGCAGAACACATTATTCATATCATATTCAGTCAGAGATCTATGACTGCTCATAATTTGAAACCCAAGCACACACTAATTAATCATTAAAGCAGAGTGTTTTTAAGGCTACAAAAAGAGGAAAATCAAATAAAAGAACTTTCCTTATACAGTCAACCCCTGAAATTCGCGGGGGTTATGTTCCAAGAGCACCCGTGAATTGTGAAAAAAAGCGAATTTGTGATGTGGTGAAAAAATGTCTATAAATGTCTATTTTTATAGTGTAAACCCTAAATATGCTCCAAAATATTCTTCCAAAACACTTTAATTTCATTTTAAACTCAGCTTAAAAAATTTCCCTTAAAGAAAATATAAAGGTAAACTTGAGACGCTCCACGAGGGAAACTGTTCTGATGCGGGAATTCTGGACTGCAGCTGCCAGTGATGCGTCACAGGGCAGCAGCCAATCAGTAGCAAGGAGAAATAAATAACGCTCTCGGATTGGCTACCTTCAAACCTCCCGCCTCTGAGTACAGAGGTATTTCACCATCCCAAGACACGCTTTTATTGTGTTCTCTAGACAGTACCAAAAAATTTATACATTTATATTTTATATGGAAATGTAGCTGAATTTACATTAATATTTATGTTACAAAAATTAGTAGATTATATTTTCTTAATAATTTAGCACTAAAATGCACGAAAAATTATATATTGTTACTAAAAAAGCAAAAAAAAAAAAAATGCAGAGGATATCTGCGGTTTCCGCAAATTTGTGGGGATTTCCGCGAACAATTATTGGTTTGGTTCTAAGAAAAATCCGCGAACGATCCGACTGATGCCATGACTTTTGAACCGCAACTTCAAGGGGGAACACTGTATTTTTAATTATTGGTTAGGTAATAAAAAGCAACGTATATTGGTACGAAATTGATTTACTCATCAAATTGTGTTTTAAATACTGTCGAGCTTTTGTTGAACATACAAGAACAAGTGAGACTTTTCAGACAAAGTGGAATGCCTTTAAAGCTGTTCTGGTATATTATGATAATTTGTTATCACAATAAGAACGTGTCATGGCCACCACTGCATGTAACAGTTGCCAGTGTATTTAAGTGTTCCTCCTTTTAATTGAAACATCTATTATAATTGAATCACCTTATTACTTTAAACTTTAAAATGAATAAATCTGACAACACTAATTTTTGGACTGCAGACATGAGTGAACAAAGGAAAACAATCATTTAAATGCATTTTTTTATACTGAAAAACAAGTATCAAGGCCATTTTAAGATAATACTAAAAAAATAATACTTAATACTGTGACATGCAGTTTTTCATGCACATAGTGTTGGTTGAATTAGGAACAGAACAAATGATACAACAATTGTGGGACACAATTTACTGAAAGAAGTACAAAAGTATTCAGAAGGATGGAAGAAAGAGTACAGTATCCTCTAAAGAAGGGCACTCAAAGTCTAGTCCTGTAAGGCCAGAATCCAGAAGTGTCAAACAGTACTGAATTTTGGCTCTGCAGGAGATGGTCCTGCAGACATAAAAGTAGATTAAATCTATTTAGTCTTCAGCAAGTTGTGTGCTTATAACAAGTGAACGAATAGGCTGGGTTCTGTCTGTGCCCCTGTTCAACTTTAAGTCTTAACTCCCCTACAAACACGCAGGACCTTGTCTAAAAGAGCTTACTTGATTTTTTTTTTTCTTTGTAAGTGCATCTGGAAAGTTAGTTCAAGTTCAAGTGTTTTATTTGTCGCATGCAGTCCTACCTAGTACAACATACAGTGAAATGCTTTTCTGGCAACATCCCCTAGCTGTGCTACACAGAATTGACAAGACAATGAAGTGAAGTGACCATTTGTCATATGTGAACACACCACAGCACACAGTGTAAACAGTGTGAAATTCTTTCTCTGCATTTAACACATTTAACCCATTTAACCAATTTAACCCATTTAACCCATTCACCAAGTGAAGCAGTGGGCAGCCAGGAACACAGCGCCTGGGGAGCAGTGTGTGGGGATGGTACCTTGCTCAACGGTACCTCAGTGGTTCCACTAGCGGTCCTGGGATTCAAACCAACAACTTTCTGATCGCAGGGGCAACACCCTAACCACTAGGCCACCAATATCAATATCAATCTAACCAGACAATATCATTCTAACATAAGTCTAACTAAACAGAAATATCATTTAAAAACTCAAATGTAACAAATGTATACAAGAAACTGCAAAGGTTGGAGGGAGGGGGAATGGAAGGGAGTGTGTGTGTGTGTGTGTGTGTGTGTGTGTGTGTGTGTGTGTATGTGGTGTTGTCCGTTATGTTCTGTGATTTAGAAATCCTAATTGCTAGTGAACAGAAACTCCTGAAGCGTTAGTATATACACAAAGTACATACTCTGTCTCACAAGACAACATGCTAATCCGTGACTTTCCAGCCTTTGTATTTTTGGAGAAAAAGGTGCTTACCTCGGCTGTCGTGCTCTGTATTTGTGCCTCGATCTCATATAATGGCGCAGAGCTGCAGAGAGGGTGTTCCCTGCTGCACCTCCTCCTTTCCTTCTCTGCAGTGAGGGAGCACAGACAGAGACACAGCTATTAATACACCATGCAAGCCACATTCGGTTGTGCAGAAGAGGTTTGTTTATCCCATAAACCAACCCATTGTTGCCCTTACATGGTCACGAAACCCTCCTGTTTTTCAGTGTAGGATGCAGCGTCTGAAACTGAAAGTGAAAGTGAAAGTAACAGCGGCACGCAGGCTGCGACGTTATATAAACTCATAAAACCAAACAGGAAAAACAGGCTGGAAAAAGACCAGACTGGGAAAAGCGTCGAACCCAGTACAATATAACATTTTAAAAAGTGGGAAGTCTCGAGGTTTTCGATTCGTTGTCTTCACTTCTGAGCTTTGTCTTAAACCCTGCTGGGACTGTTAATGGCGGCCGGGTGATTTCTCGGAAAGCTGCTGATTTATCTTAAACCCCTCTGCAAAACACGCAACGCCTGGGAGGATCGACCTGCTCGGAGATCAGTCTCTCTGTCAGCGCGAATTCAGAATCTCAGCTGCAGCAGTCCGAGAGCAGGTCGTATCACAAGGTAAGCTGGGAATATTTTGAGTTGGGAATCTAAATGAATTCGTGACCCGTTTAAAGGCAGTCTGCACGTCCGTCCTAATGAAAGCTGAACACTTTTCACTGCTACAGTTCCGCTGAGCTGCAGTATTTCTTACTTTCAAAGTAACCACTCCAGTAAAAAGATTATTACTAATCACAGTGATTAGCCAGGGATCATTTACCAGATATGGGGCGTTGGAAACATTTTTAATGTGGGAGGGCACACTGATGCCTTAAAACCTTAATTCTTTGGGTAAAATATTGATTTGTTTGAAAATATGTACAGTTGCTTACACCTTTTTGCTGCTGCAGTTTACTTTTACTGGCCTGTGTTCTATCCTTGGCCAAATGCACTAGTATAGCACATTTTTACACATAGCTCCCTATAAAACTATGCTTTTACTGAAGATGCTCACAGCATTAAAGCTGAAGACAGGATATTCTGATAGTCTTAATCACCCCAGCAGGGGGTAAACAATAACAAGAAGCTTAAGGTTTATAATACACTTAAAATAATGATGAATTAACATTGACAACACAATGGTGCGAGGGCTTTATACTGCAATGTTTATTAGACTTTGTACAGCAGCCCTCTCACTTCCCTACTGAGAGGTCCAAGGTAACTTTCATTGTGTAAAAACCTTGGAAAGCTTTGGCTTGAGGTACGGCCATCTGGGAGGGGCGTCCAGACCTGTGTTCCTTCATGACCCTTTTTTTTTTTTTTTTTTTTATGTGAGAAATAAAAGCCCAAATACACACATTGCCTGAAAGAAGAACAATTTCCCATTTTGTGTAACAGCAAATAGTAACAACTAAAGTAAATTAAATAGGTTTAAAAAAAAGGGGGGGGGGGATAAATAAATACATTAAAATAAATAAACAGCTAACAAATAAGTAAAAATAAAAAAAAGTAAATAAGAATAAATTAATAAATTAAATAATTAAGTAAATAAATGATATCTGTAAAAGTTACATGTAACAATAATAGTGGATGCTTTTATATTTGTTTGTATCACATTGGGTAGAGTTTTACATTTTTGTATATACGATATAACTGGGCTCCGAACACTATAAAACTTTTGTATTGATCCTCTGAGGCAATATTTAATCTTTTCTAATTTTAGATACAACAGAAGATCATTAAAAACCGTAATGAAATTGGCGGTGGACTACTAGATTTCCACTCCAACAATATTCTCCTCCTGGCCAGGAGGCACACAAAAGCAAAGGCATCTTACTTCTTTTGCACCAATCTCCATGACTCGTTTTGCAGGGGAACTTCATAGAACATTTGACCACCCCGGTTGTGGGGGATATGCTGACTCTGGGCTCCTCCGCACACGCCAAGGGAGGCGCTCGGTTGCCGATTACACCATTGAGTTCTGAACTATAGCTGTTGAGAGGAGGTGTTCATGGCAACCTCCTCCCAAGGTCTTAGTGAAGAGCTCAAAGATCAGCTGGCCCCCCACGACCCTCCAGCCTCTCTTGATCCTCTAATCGAGGTCTTCCTTGCGCTGGATAAGTGCCTACAGGAGTGCAGATGCATTCGGGAGGCTCCCATAGTACCTTGGCCAGTGGTCACTCCACCCCAGCATCTGAACCCCCAGGGTTCAGATCTGCCATTCAGATCTGCCATTCAGATTATACAGATCTTAGCCAGAAAATGTGAGAGGTGATTATGCTAACATTTCTGGAACTGTGGGCATGTTGAACTGCTTAAGAATCAACTCACTAAAACATATTCTGTCCAGCTTGTCCATTTTCTGATGGTTATAGAGATAGAATTCATATAAAACTGCAGATATTATTCAAAACTTGAATAAATGAAAGCTGTATTTCCATACTGCAGACTGTGGGGCGAGAGCATCATGTCCTGGGAACCCATGCCAGAGCCCATTTGTTTGGTGGAAAATGTGAACGGTTCACTGCATGTGAGTGATGATGCCACTGAGTACTTGTGCAAGATTAGCCAGCCGGTGGTGGTGGTGTCTGTGGTGGGACTCTACCGAACAGGGAAGTCTTACCTCATGAACCGCCTGGCAGGAAAACAAACTGGTAAGTGCACTGTTGCTAGAGAGGGACCCCCAGGGCAAGCAACACCAAGCAACAAGGAGCCTTCAAAGATTGGACATAAAACATGCACATATTAAAATTAAATTGTTGTGCAACTGGAATGCAAAATTCTTCAGTTGTATTAGTTAGGAAACTATCAATGAAACAAGGCTCCAGGACCATGGTGGAACACAAAGAATAAAAACAGAACACCACAAGACTACACAAGTGCAGGGAGGAAAGGACTAAAGAGAGCGTGCAAAAAACACAAGAGCAACAGAACAATAATTTACAGAACAAGACAACATACAGTGTAGTTGAGAGTGTGGGTAAATACAATATTATGCTGTATCATAGCAGTGTTGTTGTGTGTGCAAAAAATGCAAAGAATACAAAGATTGAGGTAGATAGCAGTAAATAATTGTGCAAAAATAGCAAATAGCAGCAACATGATGTTGCTATATAAGATGTACAGCATGTAAGACATACAGGGTATTTACAGTGGCAGTTGAGGAGTAATATCGTCATTGTTTGTGGTAGAACAATTTAGTGTGTATTAAAAACTAATTTAACCTACACCCAAAAATATGATTATTTATGAGCTACATTTTTGACAGATTACATAGAAGAGAGTCACCCCCTTCAAAATATTCACATTTTGTTGCTTTGCAGCCTGAATGTGTTCCAGCTGTATTTACTCAATGCAACTTATAACTTCCAAGTAAAAGACAGTTTAGTGAAAACAGTTTAGAGAAAAAAATTAAAGAAAAAAATTAGAATCACTAAGATGGATAAAGTAAAGCATGGTGGTGGCAGCATGCTGTTGTGGGAGTGTTTCCTGCACCAGGAACTGACATGGTACTGACAGGGTACTGACATGGGGAGTGATCTTTATCCATCTCAGTGATTCTGTTTTTTGTCCTTTTTTTCTGAACTGTTGCTATCATATCTTTTACTTGGATGTTATAAGCTGTACTGAGGAAATACAGCTGGAGATTTTATTTTCTGTGTGTGTGTGTGCATTCATTTCAGGCTGCAAAGCAACAAAATAGGAATATTTTGAAGAGCTTGATTCTTTTCTATACCCAGCGTATGTTGTTCTAAATCTGAAATTCTTCCAACAACTAAAGGTGTCCCACAAGGCTCAATTTCTGATTATTTTTAACATTTATATACAAACAGTTATGATAAAGTTATGAAATTTATCAAAGTATCCAGACTTACAATGGAACTGTAATTGGATTAGCATGAACATTTTTAATTTGCAGTTGAAATAAGAGAACATTGCCTCTGAAATTTCATGCCTGGTAGCTTGTTATTTGCAAAGATATGGAGGTTTTGCCATATAATAGAGGTGTAGGAACTTCCCATTCTCAGAAACAATGGGATAAAAACATCACATTTGAATATCTGTCTTTCATAAATTGTGCTGCTCTCTTTTAACAAATTTGTGTTAAAAGTAACATAAAATGTGTAAAAAACAGAAACTAGATACAGATGCGTCATTCTCACTCTTTCTCTACAGAAAACACATTTCAGGAGTAATATGAATATCTATACCAGCCTGTTAAAACTCCAGTTCCTGACCAAGTACCTTCTCTAAATGATGGTGATGACTCCTGTGGTTGATTTCAGGCTTTGCTCTTGGCAGCACCATTGAGTCGAAGACTAAGGGTATCTGGATGTGGTGTGTGCCACACCCCTGTAAACCTGGACACACGCTGGTGCTGCTGGACACTGAGGGACTGGGGGATGTGGACAAGGTGAGAATGCTCCAGAAAAAAATATTATATGTCGAAATTAAATAAACTATGTAACTATGTAAGCTCAATTGAAAGCTCAACTAAAATTGTATTGCTTTCATAACTCACGTAAGATGTGGATGTAGTCAAGTCGACACACATTCACTCACAATGGAGAGAATGTAACTGTAATGTTTAGTAGTATTGTACATCAAATTCCAAACCTAAGCAAACTTTTAGCTGACAGCTGTGACAGTGGAAAAAAATAAACATACTGGTGAATACAATTTGGCAAAAAAGGCTGGAAAACAGCACCATTCAAGCTAATCCAGGTTGAGCTGAACCTGATATTGAATGAATTTCATAGTTCTGACTGGGATGCTAAAGGCTACTGTTTTAATGCAGTTTTAAGGAATTGCCAGTTTTGTTATTTTTACAACCTTGCATTCTATTGTACAATACAGTACAAACACAACAGTATAGTACAGTATAGTACATCTTCCTTGTTGTATTGGCAACTGATTCCACGCTAGAAATTCAAGTATTTTGAACAGTGATCCAAAAGCATATGCAAAAGATGCCACAGACCCAGATGCTGTCAGAACAATGCGCACCATTGGTTGATTTGTCAGTGTTTAATCAATGACCAGGGCCCCACACACCTCCAGGGTTGGGGGTTCGAATCCAGGTCCTGGCCTTGTGTGTGTGGAGTTTGCATGTTCTCCTTATGGTGGTGTGGGTTTCCTCCAGGGTCTCTGGGTTTCTCGCACAGTCCAAAGACATGCACGTCAGGTGAATTGGGGATTCTAAATTGATTGTAGGTGTAAGTGAATGGTGTGTGTGCCAGAGTGAGTCCCTGCCTCGTGCCCGTTGGCTCTGGGTGCCCACGACCCTAGTAAGGATTAAGCAGTTACAGAAAATGAATGAGTGAATGGATAATCAATGACCAAAAACAATGCAAATTCAGCATAAAGGCCTAGATTCAATGCTCCTGCTCAACCTCAGTTCAACATTGTTCCAGTCCCAGTTTGCTATCTTGATAGGGCATAGGTTTTAAAATGTTGCATGACAGAACTGTGACAACAGCGACTCTGTAATACAACTATATTTATCCACCATTTTTTAACTGATCAGACATCACATAAGACCCTGAACAGTTTTTATTTTGTGAGCCTAGGTGCAATTTGTGGCGTGACCTCTAGCTTTTCTATCAGTGAAATATTGTTCTGTAATACAGATCTGAGTACACTGCAGTGTTTATTCTGAATGTTATTTCAGGGAGACTCTAAGAACGATGCCTGGATCTTCTGCCTGGCTGTCCTTCTCAGCAGCACTCTGGTCTACAACAGCCGTGGCATCATCGACAACACGGCACTGGAAAAGCTGCAGTATCCTTCTTTCTAATGCACACCCATACACTCAAAGTTCTAAGTCTTGTTACCATAGCAGAGCCATTTGCCACTGATGCTATTTAGAACAGTTTTTTAAAGGACTATGTCCAACCTGTTCTTCATCGACAACAACAACAACAACAATAATAATAATAATAATAATAATAATAATAATGCAATAGAGAATATTATAAATCAAGTGGTTGTACTGGTGGTCTGTCATGGTTCTATTTACTATATTAAAACTATATAAAAGTTTTGTTATTTTTACAACCTTGTATTCTATTCTATTCTACGAACACAACAGTACAATACAGACCTTACAGTACAGTACATCTTCCTTGTTATTGGGCAGCTGGTGGCCTACTGGTTAGGGAGTTGCTCCTGCGACCAGAATGTCATGGGTTTGAATCCCAGGACTGCTAATGGCACCACTGTGGTACCCTTGAGCTTCAACAACAACAACAACAACAACAATAATAATAATAATAATAATGCAATTGAGAATATAATAAATCAAGTGGTCGTACCGGTGGTCTGTCATGGTTCTTTTTACTATATTAAAACTATATAAAACTATATTAAAACTATATAAAAGTTATTTTTACAACCTTGCATTCTATTCTATAATACAGTTCAAACACAAAAGTATAGTACAGTACAGTGCAGTATTATATTAAAATGCTTGAAGGACCCTATTTTACAGAAGGTATTCGCAAACAAGCCTTCCTCCTAACTGCACAAATCTCCTACACAAAGGTCCTTCTTCTTACCACACACACAATTCTTACACAGTCTGTGAGCCTTAACATACTGTAGCTATGTCACTGTGCTCGCAGAGCGCATTAAG
>JBBPCZ010101133.1:0-10971 GCA_037974445.1 Brycinus macrolepidotus
CCCCCCCCCCCCCCCCCCCCCCCCCCCCCCCCCCCCCCCCCCCCCCCCCCCCCCCCCCCCCCCCCCCCACCCACACTTTTCATGTCTAAGGACATTCTGAAAATGAGCAATGTAAAGGGATGAAGAGTAGCAACTGGAGTATGGCATGAACGTGCGCATTCAGTACAAAAGTGGTTATGATAGAAAATGCCCTTGCTTACATTTATATGAATACCTAGAACACACGCTCTACTGCATTCTTGAATATTTCTACCTTAGCAATACTCTGTAAAGAGCTGAAATGAAGACAAAATCAACATGCTTTGCATGTTTACAATTAGTAATGTAGCCAGCAGTATGAAACACACAGATGTGCAATTTATAAATAAAACAGTTACAGGCTTTTGTGGTTTTCTTGAGGCATGGGCTCAAGTGAACAGGCATTTAGTTGAGCTGCATCAGTGAGCTGCTGAACATCATGCTGAAACAAGGAGTCTCATGTCTGGACTGCTTTACTGAACCTAAATTTGGACAATTATGCTTCGTCATCCAACCAATATATCATATCATTACACTTTCAAAGTAAAGTCAAAAACATTCCTTGATACTCCATTAAGCAATGGTGTGTCAAGCTATCAAGGTAGTTAACAAAGACTTATATAGATACAATGAACCAACAGCAAGTGTAAACAGTCTCTGTTCGACAGTGACTTCAGGAAGAGGGACTAAGAGTGCAAAGGTGTGAAGACGTGCCTTCGGCAATTCCAGTAGGTTTTTTAAAGTGGTGGAACAATATAAATAAACTAAAATAAAATTATGCTATGCTACAGCAACTTACTAAGAGCAAATCTACTCACTACATGACTTTTCTGCATTCCTTCTTGACTTGAAGGTGACAACGATCAACTCCCACCCCCCAAATATTCACCCTGGTGAAAGCAAGTCAGGAGGCAATTTTATAAGGAACAATGCTGTTAGTCAGTAGTGCCAGTAAAAGTTATGAGAAGACCTGTAAACTCTAGTTTAGTGGAGAACAAGGGGAAAGAAGGGATTACAAAAAAGACAAGGTAGAACGAGAACTGGGGTAATCTAAGGCATGCAAAAAGACTCAGGTCATGAGCCTTAATCACTAGAGACATGATTCTCATTAAGCAGAGTGTGCCAACGTTCAATCTTCTTGTCTTTGTTCTTGAGACACTCATACCAATGCTTCAGACGCTCCCCTTTGGCACTGATGCCCAACTGGCATCCCCCTGAACAGTGAAAACAAACAAATTAGTACTCTAAGAAATACTTTCCACAAATATACTAACATTGCCAATAACAAATTAAGGGTAGTACCATTATGCAAGCAAGATCATGCAAATGGAGGTCACCAGGTATTATTCATTCTTGACATTTTGGTTGAACTATATAACTTTAACCTTTAAAACACAGACAGCAACACAGAAATTTGATAATGGTTTCTGAAACACATTCTCGAGTTCAAAAAACTTGAAGCTAAACGACAGAATTTGAAAAGATTAACTCAAATAGTTATAGCCAGATTTGCTCATATTATGTCAATCACACTGAGTCATAAAAATGTTACAAGATGCTGCAACAGAAAAGTATGTACAGAAACAGTACTTTACCAAGTGCACAAACATCATAACCAAGTAGTGACTTTGTATTTCAACATTAGTTAATTTATGCTGTACCTATATAATCATTGGATTTGCCAATATCATAATCCCAGACAGAAATATCCAAGGTTTTTTTGGCCAGCTCTGCATGTTTGATTTCATAGCTGAATTCCTATGTGGAAAATAGAGATCAAAATGACATTCATATACATTCACATAAAGTACTCACATAAATTATGCCATTTTCAGCATTGTGACTATGTATTTTCAAACAGAAAAACAACATAAAGGTTTGATAGAAATTGAATGTGATACCAATACAATTATTATGTAATGGCTTTTGGAGATCCAGTTCCCCCCAGAATTATTAGCACCATATATGTGTATAAGTGTGTCTTACTGGCACTAAATTTAAGTGTGTTTAGTACTGTAAACTCCTTGTTTTGCCAAGATAACAGCACTAAACCTTCTGTTATAACACTGAACAATGTTAATAAGCATATACAAAAGAATCTCAGACCATTTATCTTTATAAAATTTCTCCAGATCCTTAAGGAGTCCTTGGAACTCACTTCTACAACTGAGATGACCATTGTAGCTCACTTCTATAGTCAGTGAACCAAATTTAAGGTTTTTTCCATATACGACTGTCAGGTCATGAAGGGGCTTCAAGTCCAGAAATTCACGCTCACCATGAACTCAGCTCCATTCCATTAACCCAGTCCACATCTCCACAAAGGCTGTTCAGAACTCGATTAGATTAACCAGAATTCTAACCATATAAATCTGATTCAACAGTACAAATGCATTAGCTCACACAACACATTGCCAAGTATTGCCAGTGATTCATTCCTCCATACCGAGCCTTCTTGTTTTTTGTGTCTGATATTTTGGTTTTTGAGTTTTTGGTTTTTCTCAAACTTTGACGATATCTGCCTGGATTAGATCATTGTGTTCTCCTGCCTTTCAATTCAGATTTGTTTGCCTCTCAGACTATCTACTGGTTTTGTGTTTACCGCTGTTTTCTGTTCATCGGAATAAATCTGTTTGCCGTTCTTATCCTGCATTTGGGTCTGTTCTGGTTCGTATGTGACAACAACAGAACCTGGTCCCAATCAACATTCTAGTGACATTCACTGAACTCTGCATGATGACAGCAGAGGTACTCTTTGTTTACTTCGCTGAAAGCTTATAACTCTCTCATATTTACAGCATATAAATCTGATAAACAGTAAAACCATTTCCTTTGAACTTTCGTGCTCACCTTTATCAAAAGTTCCTGTAATTCTGGAGGACACTGTACCATTCAAACACTATGTATTTATTTAAAGAAAGGTGTCCCTTCAATTTCCCTCTTTATTGTAGCCTTGATTTGAAACTACACTGTGAAATATTATATTCCCATACCAGGGCCTGACTGCAGGGCATTATAATTTACCATAAGGTAAGCTTTCATGGTTAAAAGACAGCTACACTAGAATTCCTAAGGCCATGCAGAGAAGTGTTTTTTCAAGGCTGCCTTTCTCAGTCTAAATTCAGACCATAATAAACAATTTTTCAGTTGTCAGTTCTGCAGATCTCAAATCAGATAACATCCAAGAAAAGCATGTTATCATCTATAAAACAAATGTCATATTGGTGAGAGACAGGCATAATACTATTTAGGTGAATAAATAATGCAGCATGCAAAAGGTTTAGGTGATTGGATGGTGAATATAGTGAGGTTTTTTTTCAACACTTACTTCATTGAACTCTGGGTTTAGGGTCTTCTTCTTAATCTGGGTCTTGTTTTTAGCTTTCTTCCCCATGTCTGGCTTTAGGCATCTGCAACCATTGGGCAGAAAGTATGGTCAAAAATATATATTCACATTTTCAGCCTCTTACATCAGTCTTAAAATTTAATAGGAAATTTGACTGAAATAAACAATAACACAATTTGAAATAAACAATAACAATTTGTATTTTACTATTTTCTATTATTCAACACCGAAATGGTCTTATTTAACTCAAATATCCTTAGCTAGAAGAGAAAAAAAACATATTGTTCTACAATACTATCTGTATAATAAAGGCCCTAAGAATTGCAGACCTGCAGAACTTAAATGGAGGTGTGCAGAACTTTCATTTCACATTGTATGTTACTGAGAACATTTTTATTACAGTTTTTAAGCATGGCTGATGCTATCACTATTGAGAACATTTTTTCAGTTTTAAGCATGGCTGTCATTAGTAACTGAATAATTTACAAAATATTCTGCTGATTAATAATCTGGTGTTTTTATTTTTAAAGGCCGATAAAATCGATAAAACTAATCTTAACTAAACATACTGTGCAGAGCCTCCCAAAGTATCCAAAGGATTTCAAATAGTCTTTGAAAGTACAAACGTACATACACATATATACATAGCCAATCAGCCACATTGAAACCACCTGCTTATTCATATGTAGGCCTCCTAGTGCCGCCTAAACAGCTATAGCCTGCTGAGGTGTGCTGTGGTATCCAACACCAAGACATTAGTAGCAGATCTGTAAGTTCTGAGATGGAGTCTTCATGGATCAAATTAATTTGTTCAACACATCACACAGATGTTTGATCAGGCTGAGATCTGGGGAATTTTGACCATTCCAGAACAATTTTTGAGGTGCTGCAAGAAGCATTACTCTGCAGAAAGAGGCCACTAACATGAAGGGGTGTACTTGGTGTGCTACAATGTTTAGGTAAGTGGTACATGTTAAAGTAACATCAACATGAATGCTATCCTAGAGTGCATCCTGGTACCATCTCTTCCCCAAGTAAATGAAACTCAGTCACATGATTCATCAAACCAGGCCACCTGCTTCCACTGTTCCATGGTCCAGTTCTGATGCTCACATGCCCATGTGTTCTGATACCTTTTCTATCATTGCTAGCATGAACTTCAGCGGTTAGTGCTACAGTAGTCCTTCTGTGGGATTTGACCAGATGGGCTAACCTTCGCTCCACATATGCATTAATGAGCCTTGGGCAGCCATGACCCTGTCACCAGTTCATGGGTTGTCCTTCTTTGTTGCACTTTTGGTTGGTACTGACCACTGGAATACTGGAAACACCCCACAAGACCTGCAGATGCTCTGACATCACAATTTGGCCCTAGTCAAAGTGGTTCAGAAATGTTATTCATTTTACCTGTCAGTGATTTTAATTTTTATAGTTGTGGCTGATGATCAGTGTATGTATATAGTTAGTATAGTTAGTATGAGGAAGTTTTGCCCTTGCTAACCATGAGGGTTAAGAGAGTTATTACATCATATCTTCTGTTTACAGCTCTTTGTTTTGTGCTGCATGTATGCTGCTAATCATAAGGCAGCTATCAGGATCAGATAATTTCTGACAACTCAGAGACAAGGAGGGGAAAGACGAAAAGGGGATGATGTGGAGGAGCAGCTGAAAGATCAAGGAAAAAGAGCAGCGAGGAAAGTGCAATAGTCTGCTAAGCAGGAGAGAAGGAGGCAATACGAGCCATATCTTCCCCTCCATTATTAGGCGCAATGTGAGATCACTGGACAATAAGATAAACAAGCTTACGGCACTGGTCAGACACAATAGGAAATTTCATGAGTGCAATTTCATGTGCTTTTCTGAGACCTGGCTGCATGAGCGTATTCCTGCTGTGGACTGGCTGCTGAGGACTCTTGCTGCTGTTTTTGTCAACAAATAATGGTGCTACCCTGGTCACATCGTGCTTAAGGAACATGTCTGCAGTCTGGATATAGATCTGTTAGTGGTGGGGTTACATCCATACTATCTGCCCAGAGAGTTCTCACATGTGATTGTCATTGTTGTTTTACATTCCTCCATCGGCCAACATGATGACAGTATATATCACCCAGTCTGTGACCGTGAGACTCCAGACAAGACACATGGATGCTTTCCTTCTCATCTACAGAGACCTCAACCACATCTCTCTGTACAGGACACTTAGCACCTTCACACAGTTTGTATACTGTCCCACAACAGAAAATAAGACACTGGACTTGCTGTATACAAAGAGGCATACAACTGAACGGTTATCCCATCTCTGGGCAGATCCAACACAACCTGGTGCACATCCTCCCCACCTACCTAGCACTGGTGAAAAGGTAGTCAGCCACAGTCAGTGCAGTGAGGGATTGGCCATGCAGGACTGTCTGGAGACTACGGACTGGGAGGCTCTTTACAAGCCACAAGGCAATGACACTGATAGTCTCACAGACTGTGTCACAGAGTACATCAACTTCTATGTTGATAACATTGTACATGTTAAATCCATATGCTGCTTGCCCAGCAACAAGCAATGGGTCATCGAAGACATCAAACTCCTCCTGAATGAGAAGAATGAACCATTCAGGTAAGACAAACACATTTGTCTGTGAAGTTAAAGGAGGGAAGGGACAGCTACAGGAGAATGCTATAGAACAACACCATGGAAGTGTGGAGGGGCATGAAGACAATCACAGGCTCTATCAGACCCCTGGCAGTCCCCTGATGGAGACACTGAGAAGGCTAATGAATTTAACCTGTTTTTTAACAGGTTAGACAATAGGCCCAGTGTCTCCTCCAGCTCCAGCATGACCGTCACAGCTCCCAGCGCTTATCTACTCAGATGCTATCCTGTCAAGCTGCCGGGCCCTGATGGCATAAACTCACAGGTGGTCAAAGTCTGTGCCTCCCATCTATGTGGAGTACTGCTGAGGACCTTCAACTTGAGCCTCAGTATCAAGTTGGTTCCTGGTGCCCCATGTGACTACAGGCCAGTTTCACTCACACAGCATTAAGGTCTTCGAGAGACCCTAGACACCCTCCACCCCCGGTTAGACCAGTACTAGACTCCCTTCAGTCTGCCTACCAGGCCAAGGCTGCAGTGGATGATGCCCCCAGCTCGGGGAAGTGCCTGCTAAGAAGCCCAAGTGCTTGGGTTAAAGGTGATTCAATTATTCAACATTAGGGGAAATTAGGGGCTCCAGCACCACCTACTATTAGTATACAGGAAGCCAGGGCGCCAGACATTACAGGGAACTTGAAGTTAGTTAACCATACGTATGACAGGATAGTGATTCAAGAGGATAATGACACACATCTGCGGCAGTCAGAGGTTACTAAGAATAATGTTAAAGAGGTGTATAAATTAGCCCAGATGATGTCCGATGCCATAATATGCTCTGGCCCCTTACCAGTGCAGCCTATAGCAGGCTGTGGGCGCCAAATTGCTGGATGTCCAAGTGGTGCTCTAAAAGCAATGTGGGTTTTACTGACAATTGGTCTATGTTTGAGGGGAAGCCTAGTCTCTTGCCTGGGGATAGTATCCACCCCCCACAGAAGGGTGCTGCTCTCATTTCTTGCAGCATAGCCCATAGTCTGTTAGCTAGCCAGCAGTGCAGCTCAGATAGTCACTGCTGACAAACAAGCACCAAGGCCAGACAGCAGACAGACTGGTAAAACTGGTCAAACTGACTGCTAGCTCCTTTGAGTCGCCACCTAGGTCCCACTCTATCCAGACCACGTCTGTCCCCCAAACCAAACAGAAAAGTAGAAAAACTCAGAAAGTGTGTACTAGTAATTTAATAAACTTTTCTTAAACAACCAGCAAAAACAGCACATTAGATCTTAAGCTGGGACTGCTAACATCACTCCTAAAGCTGTTATTGTCAATGACAATCACTGAACAGAATGTTGATGCCTTATGTCTTCAGAGACCTGGATTAGACCTGACAAGCTTGTTGCCATCCCCTCAGGCTACAATTACATACACAAACCAGACTAAGTAGAAGAGGGGGACACATAGCCACCATTCACAGAAGTGCCCTAAGTATTACTCAGGGAACAGGTTTTACCGTCATTTCTTTTCTCTAATTACTGTCTATAGGCCAAAGACCATTAGACAGAGTTCTAATAAGAATTTAGTTGTTTCCTAGGACATCTAGCAGTCCACAGTGCTAAAATAATAATTGTTGGAGATTTTAATATATACTTTGAAAAAGAACATGATCCGCTGAACATGATCTGCTCACTATTGCGGTCACACTTTTGATTTAATCCTGACCCTTGGTGTTAATGGGGATATTCTTCCACACACCACAGTAATCTCATTACATGAGGTTCATCTTAACCCCAATGTAAATACATTCTCTCACTTTCATATTAGTCATGCAATAACATCTGCCACAGCTCTTAGTGTTTTTGAATACCATGCTGTCCAGCAGGTGGCTACACCACCAGAAATTAAATGCAAGCATCCCACCACAGATTGTGTGGAGTCTACTCTAAAGATTATAAATGCTGGCCTACCCCAACATTCTGCCCCCTCTCTCACTCTGCTTCAGGGCGGATGCTAAAAGAGAGGTAGCCATCATCCTTTGTGTGCAAGACAAAAGACTCAGCTTTGTTCCAAACAGAGAATAAAAGACTTGCTTAAGATTCAGTACCTTAGCTGAAGTTTAGCTTAGATGTCTGAACAACATCGGAACAAGCCATTAACAAAGTCAAGCTTGCAACAGGCATTTCTGCGGCCTTTGAGTAGGTGAGGCGAACAGCAGCACCTGAATGCAATTCCTACTCCGAATATCCCTCCACAGAAACTTTGTGAGTACGATGGATCGAACTTTAGATATTTGCAAAAATATCTGATGATGTGAGATTGAACTTTAATATCCGGGCACAACATAGGCAAAACTTCAGAAACCAATGGTGTGAAACTTTTGTGAATGTATTTATGTTCATGTTTTAAACTGTGTTTTGAAGAATCTAAACTCTAAGATTTATATGTGCAGCGATAGATTTATCTTTGCATGAGACTGTCACTTTACTAATTCTAGTCATTCTCAGCACTCTTGAGAATTCCTAAGCTCTGTACTTATATAGCTAAACACCATTAGTTTTATAAGACTAAAGTCACATTTTAAACTTTTTTCAGTACAGACTAGATAAAGCTCTGCTGATCCCTTTAACATACAGTTCAGTTCACTACAGTGTCGTGTTAAGAATTTGATGCCATTTTTCCTTTGTCTCCAGAGATAAAGGATGGCATTCCACCCGCAGACACCATCTTTACTATTCAAACTCACATCATTTTTCCTTCCCTGTCTGCACATATAAACAAGAACGGGAAACTTTCTTTCTCTTGTACGCGTGTTAAAGCGTGTCTTGCTCTCTCACTCGCTTCCTCTCTCTCGTTTGCAAGCAAACACGCACACACCCAAGCATGTACAGCATGTGCTCAGTCACACTTTCACTCATTAAATCACTCAATCACTCTTTCCCTTAAAATTGTCAGTATTTTGATATTAGTTTGATTGCCTTGTTTGTGTTTTAGAAATAGATTGTGTTAATAAAAGTTTCATTTATTTTTACCAAGCTGTCTTGATTTCACTCTAATACTAGTTGATGCCAAAATCTATATCAAAAGAATTCACATTTGCTAAACAACCTTCAGAACTCATATCATTAATTTTACCATCTTTAGTTAGATAGAAATTAAAGATTGTAACATTTATGATTTGATCATACTAATGAAACTGATTATGATAATGAGACTGATAAATTAATGATAAATTAATTAATTTATTTAATTAATGAGGACAGACCCCACACACCTTAAAGACGTAAAGGAGTTACATAGAAAAAGCTCCCTCATTGGTATAATGATTAAAGCAAAACATTCAAATATTAGAGCATAAAAGTTGGTTAACCAAGCTGGAATCTTTCAACTCAGCCTGGAAAGAGAACCATAGAGACTACAGCAGAGCATGCAAGCTTGGCAGCAAGCTTGGCTTAGCACTGTGGCAGCAAGTCATCTTACTTCACCAGCCTATGATACAGCCGATGCAGATACTGCAGCAAAGAAGCTGGCATGCTTTAATCCAGTTCAACAGGCAGAACTCTCATCAAAAACTTCTACCTGCAGACTCAATTCAGTTCCTACAAGCCTACTTAAAGAAGTCTTACCAGTAACAATTGGGCATCTTTTAGCAATAATAAATTCCTCTCTTAGTTTTGGTTACTTACCAAAAGACTTTAAACTAGCAGCTATTAAGTCTCTGTTAAAGAAACCAAATCTTGATCCATGCGACCTCTCAAATTACACGTTAATTTGTAATCTACAATTTTTATCTAAGATTTTACAGAAAGGTGTGCCTAACAGTTATAATCACTTCTGCATAAGTATCACATATATGAAAAATTCCAATATGGATTCCAGCCAGTAAAAAACAATCTTTTACTGTCCGCTGACAAAGGCTTTGTATCTTTGCAGGTTTTGCCTGACTTAGTGCAGCATTTGACACCATAGACCTCTCTATTCTATTAGACAGACTAGAAAAGCTGGTTGGAGTCACAGGAACAGCCTTATCCTGGTTTAGATCATACCTGACTGACCGCTATCAGTTTGTAAGTATGAACAGGGAATCAACAGTGTACGCCAAAGTTATATACAGCGTCCCACAAGATTCTTTTATTTACATTTATTTATTTTTATTTTTTATTTCTGTCTTTTATTTATCTCTTTTATTTATACTGTATATGCTGCCATAGGGTATGAATATCTGAAAACATGGGATTAGCTTCCACTGCTATGCAGATGACTTCCTTACTGGAAGACCACAGACAGTGCAGATCGGTAATACCAGCTCCAACACCATCACGCTGAGCACAGGTGCCCCCCAGGGATGTGTGTTGAGCCCAATACTCTTCACGGTGCTGACTCACGATTGCACCTCCAGCTCCAGTACGAACCACATCATTAAGTTCGCAGATGACACCACAGTAGTGGGGTTCATCAGAGACAACGATGACATGGCGTACAGAGAGGAGGTGCGACGGCTGGCGGTCTGGTGCTAGAACAACAATCTGTCTCTTAATGTTGACAAGACAAAAAAGCTGATTATTCACTTCAGAAAGACCCAGACTGGCCACCTTCTGCAGCATCAGGAGCAAGTCTGCTAGACTGGGGGATGAATTATAATGAACCTATATATATATATATAAATATATCTCTGAAGTCTTTAGTCTATTGTATTATGACTACTGTATACTGTATACAACATTGTAGTGTGGCTATAATTAAATATTTCTTAATTGTGGCTATAATTTTATATATATATATATATATATATATATATATATAAATATACATACATATATATATATATATATTACTGTAAAATTGTTTAACAGCATACATATATATTATCCAAAGGACTTCAACAGCTACAGGCCAGTGGCTCTGACATCCCACCTGATGAAGACCCTGGAGCGACTGGTCCTGGCGCAGCTTCAGCCCCTGGTGAGCTCTTCACTGGACCCACTTCAGTTTGCCTACCAGCCTGGCATTGGAGTGGATGATGCTGTCATCC
>JBBPCZ010101144.1:0-10971 GCA_037974445.1 Brycinus macrolepidotus
TCACATCTTTAACGATGAAATTAACAAGCAGATCTGTGATCTGCTGTTTTTTCTTATCAGTCAGAGGCTTTTCTGTAAAGCTACTCAGCTCCTCTGGACTGGACGACTCCCTGCAGTGCTAGCATCACCCATGTTAGCTAGCGGATGCCGTTTCAGATGGCCGTGCATAACGCTGTACTTTTATTGTACTTTAATACAGACTTGCAGATTGTGCAGGTCACCGTGCTGTTTGTGTGGTCTAGAGTGAAGTATCACCATACACGTGATGTGTGTCTGTCACCTACTGCCTCTGCTGCCGTCTTGTGGTCTTGTGTTTAGATTCCCCTCCACACGCCAACGTTACCGCCCTTTTTATGAAGTGACTATAATAATTGGTTAAGTCAAGGAACGCGTAAGCCAATCAGAGGCTGAGACTGCACTGAGTACACAAGCACGCACACAGAGAGAGAAAAAAAACACACGACTTGTCGACTTCTCTCAGGGGTCGTCGACTTGTGCCTCTGACGTCGACGCGTCGACACATCGACTTTTCTGTTAATGCCCTAGTTTGAGGTACCAAAATGTGTTTTGCCGTCTCATTTGATTTCTTTCTCTCTGTATTTGATTTTCGTGGATGCCCCTGTACTCTGTCTCAGCCTGCTCGTTAATCCCTGCTGTGTACCTGGACCCTGAAAACACAAAAGCAGCATTTGCATCCTGCTTGTCCTTTATTATATCCGTGCTTATACCTTGGCTACATTTAGATGATGGATTATGAAGTGTGTCAACAAACACAGATGCGCTAATAATCTGTCGCACTGCTGGTCCCTCTAGTATTGGCGTACACATGCTAATTCTATCTCTAGTTTACTTGGTCTCTTTTCTGGCTTATGTGTAGCCTTCTCACTGGCCTAGTATTTGGTCTGTGTGATGGCTTTACAATAGTGCTTGGTCTTCTTTCTGGCCTGGGACTTGGTCTCAATTCTGGCTTTGCCCTTAGTCTTCTTTCTGGCCTGGTGCTTGCTCTCTTTTCTGGCTTGGTGCTTGATCTTCTTTCTGGCTTGGTGCTTGTTCTCCTTTTTGGCCTGGTTATTGGTCCTCTCTCTGGCCTGGTGTTTGGTGTATTTCCAAACCTGGCCCTTGGTCATTTCTCTGACCTGGTCTTTTTCTGGCCTTGTGCTGGGTCTCCGCTTGCCCTGATATTTGGCCTTCTTTATGTCCTTGTGTTTGGACTTACTTGTGGCCTGACACTTGGCTCCATTTCACTCTTGGCATTTGGTCTTTTTTCTGGCCTGATACTTGATCTCCTTTTTTTGCCTGATACTTGGTTCCCTTTCTGGCCTAGTGCTTAGTCTACTTTCTTTCCTGGCACTTGCTCTCCTCTCAGCCTGATTGTGTTTTTGTGTCTCTTAGGAGATCAGAGTGAGGATCCCCACTTCCCAAAGGTCCAGTGGCCAACCCCCGAACTGTGTCCAAAGTGCCACACCATGACCGAGGGCGAAGACCACAAATGGAACCAGGAGGAGGTGCTGGCCTTCCTGCTCAACTATTTTTCTGCTGAACGCATCCTGCCAGATTACCTGCAGGAGGAGAGCGAGGCTGTGGCCCAGCAGAGGGCACTGCTAAAAGCGGCCCAGCAGGAGAGAGACACCAACCGCAGGAGAGCCAGAGAAGCTCAGGAGGTACCTGCGACCCGGTCCGCCCAGGAGGAAGAGGACGAGGAGGAGGAAGTAAGAATAGGCAATTTAACCATTTTTGCTGTTCAGAAATGTGATTACATGATAAATTCAGCTGTTGCTTTTCTAAATAGAGCTCCATAGAAATGTCTGGCGATGTGAGACAGTTGTCTGAGTTGATGAGTATTGCATTAAATGATGAGTTTGGGTATCTGATATTGGAACTACGCCCTTCATTAGGAAGAAGAGGATGAAGCAGCAGCCGTAGCCACTGAAGAGGAGGAGCAAGAGGGAATGGGCAAGGCCAGAGAGCCACACCCAGTGGGCAAAGTGCCACACACAGTGGAGGAGACTCCACCTCCAAAACATCTGCCCTGGCCCAAAGGACAGGTTCAGCGTAGGCCAGGCATTGTGGGACTGAAATTACGGCAGCCAAAAGAGGATATAGTGGACCTGGACTCCTTCATCAACCAACACTATAAAGCCAAAGCGCTCAGAGTGGTGGCCATGGCCAGACAGAGGCAGGAAGGGGCTGAAAAGCACCAGCCAGAGAGTGTGAGAAGGGTGAAGCGGGAGCTCTTTGACCAGCAGGAGCTGCTGCTGATGGAGCCGCACCCCCGGCCCCAGGGAAAACGCTGGATGTCCCTGTTGAGTGTAGGCTTTTCCAGGTTGGATGTGAGCCTGTGTGTGCTGTTTTATCTGCTGTCCACCCTGTGCCTCTCAGCCATGTACCTGTATTTCAAACTGAAACGGCGCCTCCGCAGGGCAAAAGTGGCACTACCCTAAAGTTCCTGGACTTTCCAACTTCCGGGATTTGAAAAGCAACATTTACATCAATGGTTTCTTTTCTAAAGTACAGAAACCTTTTTTTTTTTCTTCAGTAGGGATGCTCTGACCAGGCTTTCTTGGTCCAATCATTGATTTCATCATTAGAATTGACCAAAACTGACACTGATTTAAAAAATATTTAATATGTGCAAAGTGTATAATGTCAATGACATGCTAGTAAACTTTCAGAAATCTGCCTCTTGTACCTTGCATCAGGCTAAATTGGGATAATTACACTTCAGTCCTTCCATTTCTTTATGGTTTTTTCCATGAAATGTTTTAGGACATTTAAACCACATGTAGGAGAAAGTAGCTTTAATTGTTTTCCTTGTAATAGAGCAGTTCATTACTGATCCATATGGATGGGAATATTGATTGAATTTGCAGGTTGTGGGTATTTTAATGTCTGAAACATGCACTAATCCTCCTTCTCTCTCTCTCTCTCTCTCGTACACACGTTTGTGTTTTTCTGAAGTGAAAGTGAAACATTCCCGGTTCTTCGGCTGCTGGCTTTGAGTGATCAATGAAAAGAATGCAATGCTCACTTATTGACAGTGTTTAATGGAGTTAATGGTTAAATAACTCTCAAAGGTTTTGCTTCATCAGTGCTTGCTTTAATTTATTTGATTGATTTATATGGTGGTGTTTGTTTATGTGTCCATCCTTCCTCAAGGACCTGTTTAATCATTTATACTGCATCACTGTTTGCAATCATTTTCAGTAACTTATGCGGTGTACAGTGATTTATAACATTCTTGATATTAATTTTTAAACTTTATGCTTGATATTATTCTACAATCATCTACATTTTATCATTCCAGTCACATTACTTTTCAGCTTTAAACATTAATGTGATTAAAAATTAGATGTATATTTTGGAAAGTGAACAAGCTCCACAAATACAGTCCGAAAGGAGAACAGATTCATTTAAATAAATAAAAAAAACCCCTCTTTTAAGTTTGCTTTCGTCATTGAAGTTGTATACGTGGAGTGCTTTACAGAAGCGGCAATTAGTTCTTTGCTGATTGGATTACAATAAAAATATTTTTGCTAACAGTGTGTTTGCATGCTTTTATTTATATAACATTGCAGTTAACCTCACTGAAAGAGGGTGTTTGTAAGTTTCTTCTAATTTAGATATTATGATATTAATAAGCCAGTATGGGATGCTAAACTGAGACTGACCAAAACCAGACATCAATAGCATGAAAGAATCTTTTCATGATTGAGTAGTCTTTCACTAGACTTTAAAAATCTTCATATGTGAGCACCAAGCTCATAACTTTGCACTGAACATTAAAGGGGCTGAACAGGAGCTTCTATGGGGGATCTTGGTGTATGCAGCCATGGGAAAGAAATGGCAAACGTTAAATGGCGTTTAGAAGTATGAAAAATAACAGTCTGTTCTCACCACAAGGACTCTGACCTAAATATGCAGTTGGTTTTATGCTTGGTCTCAAGTGATGAAGTGAGGTATATTAACGCTCCCTGGATAAGGCCAACACTGACCAGTTATTTTCTGCAGGGTTTCACAGTGACACATGGTAGATATTTTTACACATTCATTGCTAAATTACAATAATGATCCAGATTTAGAAAAAAAACGTGTTTTTTGCTACTCAAAAAACTCAAAATTTACTTATTGTTGATATAACACTTATTTAAAAGTTAAGGAACTCTCCCACCATTAGAACACTAATTGATATTTCAACATAAATGCAACTCCACCCTCACTCCACATCTCAGTATTTTTGAGTCAGGTTTATGCTGTCCACTAGTAGCAAGCTATAGTTATATAGCCAAATCTTTGAAAAAGCACCAGAATGGAGTGAAGTCAGAAAGACAATGTATGTGTAATACATATGTACAATAAATTTGTAAATGTACAGGTCAGCTAGATTTAAAGCTACTTTAAAGTAAAGTGGCCCATCAGAACAAAGCAATACTCTCAGCAGCTCTTTATCTTAATGTGATGTGCTTGAAGTTTGTGTGAAACCAGAGAAGTATTTTAACTAACATGTATTATAGCATTTTTGGGAATACACATACATTTATTACAACACTAAAATGGTAGCATTATTTCAGTAAAAGTAATATTTTAAGTGTCTTTTAACACTATTCAAATTAATTGGGGGGGTGGGGGGGTGGCATGGTCAAGTCAGAATTATTACAGTTATTCCAAGTTATGATTATTGGTCAGTGCTGTATCTGTATCATTTGTTACATTTAATTTGTATAGCATAGCAGGTAGTTATCATTTCAAAGAGGTAGTTTAATGAATAATCTAATTTGGAAGTTTCTGCCTCTGGCATTGCAGCTATGATGTTAATGTGGCTAAGATAGTAATGCTGCATTGTTTCATGGACATTCCAATTTTAAATAAATGACAATCAAATTATCATGTTTATAATGGTTGCATAATAGTGATTGAACATAAAATAGATGGTGTTTGTCTACATGCTGCATCTCTGCTTGTGTGTATGCCTGTTTAGGCGTGCAATTTGCACATTGCTAATTGGTGGGTTATAATCTTTCATTTCTTGTTTGCTACATTAGCCTTGTACCTCCAGTGTAAAACTATAGGAGCAAACTTCACCCACCAAACTTGTCTTTGGAGGATTGGCAACATTTGGGAAAGATTGTGGAAATGTTATGTTCCTCTAAACCATCCCTTTAAAGAGGAGGTCAGGGGCATTGTGTTTTGTTTTTGGGGGTGTATGCATGGGGTGGTGGGGTGTGACCCGTTCTGGGAGTATAGGTGAATGAGCCTGTTGCCATCTGCTCCGAAGCACAGGCTAAATCCGAACAATTTCATTGGGATTACGGCAAGTGAGTAATCCTGCTTTCCTTTGGGGCTGTGGGAGATTACTGCCAGGATTAGCTCCCACCCCCTAATAAACTTTATTAAAACGCAATCGGCTTTCAGGGTCTCTTCTCGCGCACACTTGGAAGTGGGCTGGGCGTGTTTGGGCCAGGGGTTTGAAGTGCGATGGATTACATGCCGCTCTGAAGGACACAGCGCTTGATCTTGAGCTTTATGTTTTTTTCCCCCTGGAGATTCTCCACCTCTCCAAACCCCCGGGACATTTCTGCCTCACGGCCTTCGCCAGCTGCTGCTGCTTTTGGAGAGAAGGCTTTGAGGAAATCGAACATTTGAGAATTCCTGGAGATGCACTGATTCAACTGATGCAAGTGGTAAAGTGAAGGACACTTAAAAAACACAAATGATCTAATAGATGCTAATCGAAGCCGCACCGTGACCTGGAGAAACGTCTTCAAAAAGGCTGATTACACCTCAGAAGACCTCCTGCTTGGGTCAAGAGGTCACTATGCTCCAGCTGGATCTAAGAAAGATCACTATCAAACGTGATGTGTTATTAACAACCCACTGTTTTAATCTATTTAACTCAGGCCTCAAGTACACAACATATTTTACACGGTGGATGCAATTAGAACACAGTGGGTGTAAGCCACACTGTACTGAAAAATTAGCTTTATCCACACAGCAGCCACTTTACCTCTGATGTACAAATATTAAGGATGGGACATTTAACTGCTATGACCCTGTCAGAATTTCCAATCTGAGTTTGTTCCAGAACGCCTTCAGCAAATTGATGTTGGTCTGTCAAATCGTAGAATTTACTAAGCATGTGTAAGTATACGCTTTATAACAAGAAACTACAAAGTTAAAGTCAAAAATGAATAAGAGAGTGCTTGAT
Source organism: Brycinus macrolepidotus (assembly GCA_037974445.1). NCBI lineage: Eukaryota > Metazoa > Chordata > Actinopteri > Characiformes > Alestidae > Brycinus > Brycinus macrolepidotus. Next base: position 6,203 of record JBBPCZ010101144.1, read on the forward strand.
TGTATGCACTGCCATTGTGACTGTCAGGTCGTGTGTTAATGTCGGTGAACTCAGGAAAGTTGCATTTTACTCAATTTTCCCAAAGGGAATTGGAACTTGAGTGACCGTACCATGGCATACAGTCAGCTCAATAATTATTGGCACCATTGGTAAATATTGGTGTAAAAAAAAAAGGTCATGACCTCAGTGTCTTTGTTGTAACTTAGCTCACTAAAATATGATGGAAAAAATCTCACCTTTAATCAAAGTAAATCTAGCCTAAACCCTCCATACTTAACTGTGAGGATGGGTTTCTTTTCTAAATGATCATCTTTCTTTTTACACCAGACCTACCTATCCTAACAGTGTGACCTTTCACGCAACATGAGAAGAATCAATGCTTGTTTTCCCATGCAAAATAAACATCATGTGAAATCAATAATGCACTATAAATGTAAGTACTTTGTTTAAAAAAATGAGCTGTGTGTTACAGTTTTCCCTGTAGGTCAACTGGGATTTTTGCCAGCATTCTGTAAAGCCTGTCCAACCTTGACTGGAAGGTTTGCTGTGACTGACAAGCTTACAGAAGAGCCGCAGTGACATGAAAACATCTCTTCACATTCTTTTGATTTAAAATCTTTCCATTTGTTCCCAGCATGTTTTTGAGGTAATAAAGCAAAGTGAAGGGTAAACACATCAGCATGCTGGAGCTGGGCTCCATAAATTGGCCCGTACTGAGTTCAGAGACACTCTGTGTGTCTCTGTGTTTACGGCTCATCCGGCACTGGTATTAAAACACTCGACAGCTTTGACACATTTTAAGCCTGACTGTAATAACACAATAAAGCCTCTACCATATACACTGCGCATGCATGTGTGTTTGTGTGTGTGCGCGTGTGTGTGTGCGCGTGTGTGTGTACACGTGTGTGCATGCGTACATGTGTGAGCAACATGAGAGTGAATTAATTAAGTAAAGAGATGAAAAGGGTTAATATATGATCTGCTTATCAAATCTCACTGCCCCCCTCCCCCCAGATTTTACACTAAAACTGAAGGCTAACGGGGTCAAATTCAAATTAAAGGGTCAAATTCATCTAATTTTACTGCCTGACTCCTCCTCCTCATACATAACACACACATAAACATACATGCACACACACACACACACACTTCAGATGGGAAAGGGGATTGGGGGTTGCTGCTGTAACAGTGGACATTCATCTGCAAGTGTGTGTGTGATCTGAACCGATACTCTTATGGTGCTGATTCTGTGTGTGTGTGTCCTTTTTGTAAATTCTTCCTATTGTATGTGTGTGATGTATATATATACATCTATCTGTCTCTCTGTATATCTATCTATCTATCTATCTATCTATGTATCTATCTATCTATCTATCTATCTATCTATCTATCTACACATCTTTTACACCGCTGACCTGAGTGTGTGAGAGTGCTGTAGGTCTCTGTAAGTATCTTACGGTGATATCCTGAGTGTGTTTGGTGCTGTGCGGGAAAGGATGTGTGTGTGTGTGTACATTGCTTTGCTAGTATATCTTTAACATCTCTTATTATCTATGTTCTGAGATTAGCAAATCATAGCAAATGAAAATCAGCCATTTAATAAAATGTGATTTGGTGTCTCTGAGCCTCTTCACATAGTTCTACATCAGCACAACAGATGTGGATGAAGCTCTTCAGAGCTCTGCAGATTAAACCTGTTTTGATCTTTTGAGACAGGAATTGTGTTCTGATTGCAGAATGTGGCTTGAATCCAGTAAGAATGGGGTTGAAATGAGGAAGAGGATAATGTGCACATGATATATACATGAAGATGACAAAGATGATGATGGCCTTAAAGATGTGATGATAAAAATAAGAATGAAGATGATGGTAATGATGATGATGTCGATCAGTATGTTGATGATGATAGTGAGGACGATGAAAATGCAGTGATGATATAAATGAGGAAGGTGATGAGTCAGATGATAATGAGGATGACAATGAGCATGGGCTTGATGAAGATGAGGATGATGAGAATGAAGTTAAAGATGGTAAAGCTGGGCGGAAATGAGCTCGGCAGCTATTTGGTGGAATTGCACAGAATGGGGTTAGAATGGATGTTGGGGAAGAAGATGATGAGGATAAAGATGGAGACATGGATGAATATGATGGTGACGAGGATGTGCATATGTGATGAAGATGAAAATGATGATGTCTGAGATGAGAATGAAGTTAATGGTGATGAGGATTATAATGAAAATGAGAATTAAGATGATGATGAAGAAGAGAATGTGATGACAGCAATGAGGATGATGAAAACAGGAAAGATGATGTGATGATGATGATGAGAATGAAGACGATAGTGATGATAATGATGGTGGCAAGATGAAGAAGATGAGAAGGAGTTGCCTGTAAAGATAAAGACTAAAAAAAGAGGGATGAAGATGATGATGAACATGGTAAAGATAACAATGGGTTAAAGCTCAGTGGACAGCGTGCACTTTATCCATGATTTATTTTTCAAACACCGTCTACATTTATATTACCACATCATTTTTCATTCAGGCTTGATTACTAAGTAAAACGCAGGCATTAAGGTTTAGCCCGAACTCCAGTACTTCCTCAACACTCCTCTGACAGCATTTGCCCTTTTAAAATTACTTTGAACTAGTGGTGTCAGAGTTAAAGAGTCAAAAACATGTTAACACAATAAATAAAACACCCATTAATTCTGTTTTTATTTCAAACGCCTTTCCCAGACTTTGATCCGGTCCAGGCTGAAGCCCAGCTGCAGGTGTGTGTGTGTGTGTGTGTGTGTGTGTGTGTATGCTGTCAGTGCAGCAATTGTTGGATATATATGTGCAGTATACGCTGGGCTTTTTCCTTACACGGAGACAAAAACAATGATCATTTCTTTAGTTTTTTCTTTTTCTTTTTCCTGAAGACGCACCAAAAGAGAAGAAAAACAACAAACGCGTTCCTGGCGCACAATTTGATTGGTCAGTTTAATAGGAGCAAATCAGCAGATTTGATTGGTTCATCTTCGCCGTTGCCATGGATACCAAGCCCGTCTATAAACCGTGTTCAGTCTTTACCTGGGACGGTGTGATTTTAGATAAGAAACAGGCAGGACTGAAAGAGAGAACGCCTGTTAATGTTGATTCTGAAACAGAAAGTGAGCTACACTGCTGCTGATATCTGGAAAAAAATGAAAATTATTTCCACTGAGAGAATATTTTTTGTTATCGAAATAACATAACATGATAAAATACACACACACACACACACACACACGCACACACATATATATAAATAGCCTATATATATGTGTATTTTTTTCTAATGGTAACCATTAAGCCGATCTTGTATACATTGTGATGGTTTTGCTTCTTAAACGAGATTGGTTTCGTTACCATTAGAAACCACCGGCTTCCTGCAGAATACTGTTAGATCACGTTAAAAAAACATCACATGCGACTATAATCAATCACAGATAACCTGTTATATAAATTAAGGTTCTTATACCATTGTGGAGGCCACACACCACTAACCAGTAGATGCTACTTACATATCACTAAACCACCAGGAACCAGCTGAACCTTTTACAGGGTTCTAGGTGTTTTTCAGGACATGAACTAACCCTGGGTAAGGTCAACTCTGTAAACCCAGCAGTGTCTCAGCAGTTCAACAGTTCAGTAGTTCAGTAGTTCAGTGGGCTCTTGGCGTCATTACTCCGCCAAAAAAATCAGTACAAATCATTTGTAAACACGAGGGTTACTGGTGTCCGGACTTCAGAAGGGGGTGTGAACAAATGTATTATGTTTCCATCCAGATACGGACTGAAAAGAGAGAAAAAGGCTCTGTCATGGTCAGTGTGTGTGTGTGTGTGTGTGTGTGAGAGAGAGAGAGAGAGAGAGAGAGAGAATGCGTGTGTGTGTGCACCAAATCGAATCTGAAGCAACATTTACAAGCAAAACATACATTCATAGGAGAAATGTCCACATTTAAGCCAGACTACATAAAACTGGCGGAGATTTGCATAGCCTACATGAGTGGCCTGAGCAGGTAAATTGATATTTCTGCGCATGCGCAGTAAGTTTCTCTAGAAGAGCCGCTCTCGTAGATCTTGTCGCTGAAAAACTGGAAACGGCTTCATTTTCACGTTCCTCTCTGCTTTCACGTCATCGGTCATCTGGTTCATGACTGATGAATGAAAGTAATAAACACATTCTGATGGAGCTTATTTTGTCGGAGGCGTTTAACTGAAATAAAACTAGATATTTTACGGTCATATTTGAAATTAGCCACAAGCAAACGATTAATCGCGATTAACTAATGCGATTAATCGCGAACAAATGTTTTAAGCGTTGACAGCCCTACTTAAAATTTGTCATTTTATTTGAGACCTTTGGTTCAATAATCCTTCATGCCAAATAATGTCTGTTACTGTATTTTATATTTTTGTGTTACTTTACAACCTCATTGTATTTTTTTTTTTTTTTTTGTGAAGCAACCTGGGTCTGCTTCAACAATTCATTTGCACGATATGAATATTATTATAAACGTACACATGAAATAAACACATTGTATTTCTCTAATAAAAGTGGTAGTAATCATAATATAGCACGGACACACACACACACGATATATATATGATGTGTGTGTGTGTGTGTGCGCGTGTGTGTAATACATATATATAACACACATGACACACACACACACACAGAGGGCACTGGGATTCAGCACAAAGAATTTTATTTTTGATATATATATCGAACATTACGAATATA
>JBBPCZ010101184.1:0-10970 GCA_037974445.1 Brycinus macrolepidotus
CTTCAACCCCATCCAACACCTTTGGGATGAACTGGAACGGAGATTGCGAGCCAGGCCTTCTCGTCCAACATCAGTGCATGTCCTCATAAATACTCTACAGAATGAATGGGCACAATTTCCCACAGAAACACTCCAAAATCTTGTGGAAAGTCTTCCAAGAAGAGTGTAAGCTGTTATCGCTGCAAAGGGGGACCAAAAATAAGATTTGATCACCTGAATCAAATTTTATTTAATGAGGAAAAGCGTAAAAAACACTGCTGTAATCAACACTGTCCTCTTGCAATGTGACCAGCTGGATGGCAAAACACTACTAGAAGTACATCAAAGGTAATTATTGCTATAAAAGATAAAACCTGAGAATCTGAACATTTTGCAGTGGTCTCATTTTTTCCCAGAGCTGTATATTTTCCAGAGTAGTAAATATATATATTTACTACTGATGTTCTGAAGGGGTTAAACTGAGAACATTTGTTCATATTATTACAAAAAAACAGGGTTAACAATTAACCCTTTAAATCATCTGCTGTGGTTTAGGCTGAAACCCAGCTGCTTGCATGCTTTGACAGAATTCATAACTGAAGCTGTCTCATTTAAATTCAGGGATTATTACTTTATTTTGGCTTATATTTATGATGTTGTTAAATGTATATTGAATTTAAGCCCAGTTCAGATTTTGCTGGTCCAGCAGAGGCAACAGTAGCATCACACACATACGCACACACACACACACCTCCCCGTGCCCTATAGGACCCCTATGTCCACTCTCTCCGCAGACGCCACAAACACACACTGTCAGGGGAAATCACTTGTTCTCTAATTGATAGATCAGCCTTAATCTCTGATAGATAACAGGAGGCAACAGCTGGGGGCTGCTCTCATTTCAGCCCCTGCCCCCCAACACACACGCCCACACACACACACACACACACACACACACACACACACACACGTACACTTACACAAACACACCCATTAGACCCCCTGCACCAAGCCAAATATGGATGGTGTCAAATCACCAAAATCTCAAGATGGTGCCAATCCATCTCCAGCTAAAAACACCAGACCAGCCATTCAATTTGATCCTATGATGTAGAAATGTAGCCTAAGACACTATAATGTAAAGTAGGTTACATAACAGGATAACAGAATTAGTCACATGTAGGCTAACATTAGCATAAGAATAACGAGTGGGTAGCTGCAGCCCTGTGCAAGTCTTGAGCCACCCTCATTTCTTTCTGTTTTGCTTTGAATCACCTTGTTGGTGCAAAAATATTATTTTATTCCTGCCAGACTGTCTTATCTTAGGCATATTGAGTAGATTAAATGAAAGAAACAGGAACAAATGTTTTACTGTGACGGGCTGCAAAGTTCCTAAAGATACAAGGAGCCTAGGTAAAAGAGTTCCAACTACTCAGCATTCAGCACCACCAGTATACTGATCACCACCTGATCATCTGGAATCATCTGCACCTGTTTCTTCACTGGGTCAGGACTTAAGTTGGATGGTCTTTGTTCTGCTTCAGTGATTCGTACACAGGTCACTGTGTGGCTTGACAAACAAGCTGAGAGCTGTTCCTCAAAGATACATTAAAAATACAAGAATGTCTGGATCTTTGGAAGCAAAATATGATGAAATGAGGGGATAAGTTGCACAAGTTGCAGAAATTCACAAAATCTTGCCGTAATTTATATGCATTATTTTTCAGTTGAAATTGTTATGATTTTAAACCCAAACTCTACACCCCATTAGTGACTGGACATTTTGTAATGATTTGAATTTATGTGAGTCTTGTTTTTGACGTTTTTTTTTCACATTTTGACCTCAAAAACGCAAGTCAGATAATTTAATATGTAATTTACGTTTTGTATGGTTAATTCTTAGGCTTTGCTAACTTCTATAGACGGTTTATTAAGGGCTTTAGTTCTGAGGCAGCACTGCTGACAGACGGAAACCAAAGAAATCTCAAAGGAAAACCAAAGAAATTTTGGTTTTCCTTTGAAAACCAGTAGCTAAAGAAGCTTTTGGAAAACTTAAGCACCTGTTTACAACGGCCCCTGTTTTGAAATCACCTGATCCAACATGGCCGTTCATAGTTGAGGTAGATGCCTCAGAGGTGGGTCTGGGTGCAGTGTTGTCTCAGAGCTATGGTACCCCCCAAAAGTACACCCCTGTGCCTTCTTCTCCCAGAAGCTGACCCAGGCGGAGCGGAATTATGACATCGCTAACCGTGAACTGCTGGCGGTCAAAGCGGCGTTAGAGGAGTGGCGCCACTGGTTGGAGGGGGCCAGACACCCTTTCATGGTGTTCACAGACCACCGTAACCTAGAATTCATCCGGCAGGCAAAGCGACTTTGTCCTAGGCAGGCTCGGTGGGCCCTGTTCTTTAACAGGTTTGATTTCACCATTATGTATCGCCCAGGCTCTCGTAATGTAAAAGCAGACGCAGGAGCATCAAGTTGATGAACCTATAGTACTGTCCGAGCTCATTCTCTCCCCCATTCAGTGGGATCTAGATGTAGAGATTGAGCGGTTAACTGCACAAGAACCTATGCCTGAGGCTTGTCCTGAAGGTAAGAAATATGTATGCGAAATTTAAGAGAGGCCATTATTAAATGGGCACATAATACTCCCGCTACAGGTCATCCAGGGGTCCATCGAACCGTTGAGGTCATTAAGCGTAAGTACTGGTGGTCTTCTCTAAGGTCAGATGTTTGTTAATTCATGTTCAGTCTGTGCCATCTCTAAGACCTCTCGTCAGTTGCCTGCCAGGAAATTAATGCCCCTACCGGTACCTAGGAGGCCGTAGTCCCACATAGCCGTGGACTTTGTCATGGACCTTCCAGTATCTAAAGGGTACACAGTGGTTATGGTGGTCGTGGACCAATTTTCGAAGGGGGTTCGGTTCCTTCCTTTTAGTTCCTTACCCACCGCCTTAGAGGTGGGTGAAGTTCTCTTCTGGTCTGTGTTTTTGCCCTACGGTCTCCCGGAGGACATCCTGTCCGACCGAGGTCCCCAGTTTATATCGCGTTTGTGGGCAGCATTCTTTAAGAAACTGGGGACTACTGTCAGCCTGACTTCTGGTTACCTCCCAGAATCCAATGATCAGACTGAACGGTCGGTACAGGAACTAAGTTGGTTCCTCCGGGCATATTGCCATGGGTGATAGCATGACCGGGCAGAGTTCCTCGGCTGGGCGGAGTATGCCCAGAACTCGTTGCGTCACCCCGCTACCGGCCTAAAGCCCTTTGAGTGTGTGCTTGGGCGTCAGCCCCCGCTCTGTCCCTGGGATGGAGAGCCTTCTGATCTCCCAGATGTTGACAGTTGGTTTCGTCAGGCAGAGCGGGTGTGGGAAAGGGCTCACACATCCATCAGCAGAGCAGTGAGTAGATTCAAAAGGTACGCTGATCGGTGCAGGAGGGAGGCGCCGGTATTCCGGATTGGAGACAGGGTCTGGCTCTCCACTCGAGACTTGAAGTTGAATCTACCTTCACGTAAACTCTCACCCAAATTTATTGGTCCTTATGAAATAATGCAACAGATTAACCCCGTTACAGTTAAGCTTCGTTTACCTACGCATATGCGTATTCACCCTGTTTTCCATGTTTCACGACTTAGGTCTGCAGTCACGGGCCCTTTGGATGGAGGAGAGGTTGAACCTACGCTCCCCGCGGCCATTGAGATTGAGGGGGCTCCCGCCTACGGGGTCAACCAGCTCTTGGACTCCCGGAGACGTCAGAGGGGCCTCCAGTACCTCGTGGACTGGGAGGGGTACGGTCCTGAGTAGAGGAGCTGGGTCCCAGCTGACGAGATTCTAAGCCAAGAACTGATTGACGAATTTCATCGTCGTCGGCCCGAGAGACCGGCTCCTCGTCCTCGGGGGCGTCCTCCTCGGGGGTCCGAGGGAGGTAGTCGGTCGGGTCGCCCTGGATGCCCTCCGGCGGCTTCGGGGGAGGTCAGGATGTCCCCTCGCTCTCCCCTGGAAGCCGGTTCTGGGGGGGGGTACTGTCACGTCTGGTCCGTCTCGGTCACGCCCCCAAAGGAGTCCGTCATCCGAATATTGACAGCTCAGCCCTGGACGCGAAGTAATGACGTCATGTGTTGTTGTGTGTGTGGTCTTCACGTGCCTAGCCGGCCAGCTGTTAGCCCTTAGCTCATTAGCTGGTTGCTAGGTACCTGAGGACGTGTCCACCTGTGTTAGATTGAAGTTAAGGATGTCTCGTTTGTTCGTTCATTGTTCTTGTCATGTGATTGGTTGTCTACGTGTCGGTACTAGGTTAAAGCCACGCTGGTCCAGAGGCTCAGTGCGTGGTCACCCCAACTCTGCCAGCTCATGTACCGGGTTTGTACAGCTCATGTTTATGTTTTGCTCTGACGCCTGTGTGTTTGTTCCAGTCTGTGGATTCTCATTGAGACCTCTGGCACTTTCTGCTGTGAACTGTTCTAGTGGCAGTAGGAGAGCCTGCCTCCACAAGCCACCTTATTGGACTGGTAACATGCTAAGTGCTCCTCCCTCCTCGGCGCTGTGCTTCCTGTGGCTCTCGTACATCTCTCCACAAGCGTGAGGACTGAAGCCGATCCACTACGGCTATTTAGTGGACACCCAAGCCAAGCCTTGGATTATAAGGCTCTAACCTGTAGCTCGGTCTGGAGACAGAGACTTCTCCCCTTCGCACTGGACCTCTGTTAGGCGCAAAGCCTCTCCAAGAACCTCATAGTTCCAAGTATAGTTGATAGTATTGTGTAACGGAGCTCCATGAGCTTCATGCTAGCTTTGGTTTCACAGTCTGGTTTATGGTATTCTGTTTGAGAGCCCTATGAGCTCATTTCTCGGTTTGGTTTCATTAAATACTTCTTGAGAAACTTCTATTGGATTCCTGCAGTGTGTCCCTCCCGTACACCCGACATGACAGTAATCAAGATCTTTGAAAGCAAAATATGAAGAAATGAGGGACGGGGCTCAAGACTTTTACATAGTACTGTACTGTAAAGTGGCCAGAGAGTGAACATATATATACATATACATGTACATAGTAAAAGAGGTTTATAATAAAGTGGTCACTATTATTTATTGAGACCACAAGAGATATTTGGAGATTTTTTAGATGGAATATGTTTAGTTTAATGTATATTTGAGAGGAATGTGTGTAATGGTTTGGCCGTCCCGCCCGCATTTCCCAGTCTAACCTCCCCAAATTCCCTCTTCTCCCAGTTTGAAGTCCCTCCTCCGCTGTTCCGTTGTCGCCATTCTCCTCCTGTTAAGGAAAGAAATTACTGAAGATTAGCGACATGCATATAAAAGACTGTCAATCATCTGAAATTAACTTCATAATGCGGCTGATGATCTGATTGGGAGATTGCAGAGACATGTGCCGTCATTAGAGCTGGCAGGGTGTGTGTGTCGCCGCGGTGAGCGGCTGTCAGAAAACAACAATGAATTAGGAATGGCGTGATTAAAAAGGGAGGTTTGACTGCCTCACTCTCATCCTTTCATTTCTTCCTTCCTCTCTTTCTCTCGCTCTACGCGCAGGAAGGGCTGTAATTAGTGCTAAATAAACAGTTGTTCATCACACCGTTTAAGGTGAAGACTAAACATCTGTATGTGTGTGTCTGTGTGTGTGTGTTTCTGTGTGTTTGTGTGTGTGTGTGTGTATGAGTGTGTGTGTGTGGTGAACTCTGAGCTCAGTTCAGGCCGCACAGAGAACCCCACCTCTTCGGTAATGCTAATTCTGCTGCTGCTGTCTCCATGGTATGGCTAATAGTATGTTAGCACTAAGTTAATGGCAATTTACATGAACATTTTTGGTTGTTCTAGATATCTGAAGCTTACCATGTGTTCTATCTAAAGCTGTTACAGATGTAAAGTGAAGTATCTAGAACTGACTAAAACAACTGCTTACACGATGGCTCTACAGCCAGTGATGTGTCTAGAAACCTGACTACACTACAGATCTACAGTCACTGTCATTTCTACAACTGACTGAAACCTGTTTAAATTATAGCTCTACAGTCAGTGACATATCTAGAACCTCCAGAAGGTCTGGAGTTAAGGTTTAGTTAAATTAATAAAATCCCAGTAAAAGTTTAGCCAAATCATCCATCCATCCATTCATCCATCCAAGTAATCATTCATCTTTTCATCAACCATCCATCCATCTATCATCCAAACATCGATCAATCCATCCAACCATCATTCCATCCACCCACCCATCCATCCATCCATCCATCCATCCATCCATCCATTAATCCATCATCCATCCATCCATCCATCCATCATTCCATCCATCCATCCTTCCATCCATCATCAATCCATTCATCCCTCCATCCTTCCATCCATCCAATCATCCATCCATCCATCCATCCATCCATCCATACATCCTTCCATCCATCCATCCATCCATCCGTCCGTCCGTCCGTCCATCCATCCTTCCATCCATCCATCCATCCATCCATCCATCCATCCATCCAACCATCCAAGGCTGCCTCTAGTCCCTCCTCAGAACGTGATTGGTCGATTCCTCTTCTTAATTATGTTGGTAGTTTCTGAAGTGTTCAGCCCAGCTCCTGAAGACCTAACCAATGGGAGACTTTGCTTGGGGGAAAAAAATCCTGATTGGACAGCTTTGGCTTTTTAAAGATTCTGTTTTCAGCCAGAACGTACCACTGAAGCAAACATAGTGCTACAGTACTGGCAGTTTACATGTAACAGGCCTGATGGTTTGAGGACCACATCAGGGAACCAGAAGAGGTTCTTCTATGGATTTACTGAAAAAACGTTCTTGCACCTTTTATTTTTAGGAACGTATTGTGGAGAGAAAATCTTCAGCTAGCTCAGAGACCTCCCTGATACTAGGTTCCACCTCTAGAACAGTCCATGGTGGTCTAAATTTGAAAGTGCAGTACTCTAGAACTCATAGAGCCATGTTATGGGAAAGCGTCTCCCACCAAGCCAACAATCCATCCAAATGTTTGAACAAATTAAATTGTTCCGCTACGACATCTGCTTCCTCCAGAGACACGAAGTTTCATGCGAAACCAAAACATTTAAAAGTACAGCCCTTTCTGATGGCACATCAAAGCAGGATGCACTTGTAGATAACAAATGCATATATTTGTTAATATTTAAGTCACACTGGACAGCATTTAATTAAAGCAGATCTGATATCATTCTCCCATAACGGCTCGATCATTCAGAAGGGCACTTAGTGTGCAATTTCCTGTCCTACCCGGAGGACCCCACCACGTCTGATCAGAAGTCTCCTATTATCTCTAACACAAATAACAGCAGCCGGGCCGAAATTAGAGAAACCCAACAGAAAAAAACAATCCTGCAACTGGGGGTCTGAATCTGAACTGTATAACCCAAATTTTGCACTATGATTATGTAATATGATATAATTACACTTTAAACATATATTAGTTATTACACAGTGATTACATTTGAATAGATTTCATTTAAATTCTGAACATTCTTTGAATTTCAGTTTCATTCAAACATGGCATAAATATTTTTTTTTCTGAAAATGCAAATATTGCAATTCAGTTGTGTAATAGTTATGTAATTACACATTAAATATATATTAGTTACGCAGTTATTACATTTCAATAGATTTGATTTACATTTTGATAGTTTTTAAATTTCAGTTTTATTCAAACATGGCGTAAATGCGCTTCTTTACTATAAACTCAAATTTTGTTATTCAATAATTATTTGCATAATAGCTACATTGTTATTACATTTGATTAGATTTAAATTTTGACTTCAGAAGTTTTTAGAAGTTATGTTTCAATCGAGCATGGAAAAATGTTTTTTTTTTGCAAAATAAGTCTCCACACACAACAATAACTTTTTATCAAAATTATATCATAATGAATGTGGTATGAATTGAAAGTTACCATTTCTAAGCTATAGGCGAGAAGTAATTATAAAATATGAGCAGCAAGATTTAATTAAAAACTGATTTAAAAACTGTTTTATTCACTGTCGACCTCCAGTGAAGCTCCACGTGTCTCTGAGTGTTTATATGGATGTTGATGACGGTAAAATAGTGGCAAATCTGAGCTAAATCAGTTTTCTTTGTGGACTATTTGGCCTCATGATGCCCTGCATGTATCCCTCCACCATGAATGGGTTTAGTTTTAGGATCAAAAGCTTCTCCAAACTCTGGTAAAACTCTCACACGTCAGGCGTGTGAACTGAACAGAATTCCCCTTTGAACGATTACTGTTTTCCCATTCAAACGTAAAGTTACTTAATAGTAGATACTTTTTGGTTTCCACATTTCTAGCTTTCCCACCTGATGGCAGCTTCAGACTTGCACCTGATTCAATTGGCTCTGTTCGCTCTGTCGTCGCCTCTTATTCAGAACCCCTTTATTTTACAGTGAGGACTTTTTTACTGCTTTCTCTAATTGAAAACATGACAGGTCGCTCGGGCTCCTGATGGATATAACAGTACGATTTAAAAAGCCATTAGCGCTGGCGGCATCACGGCCCGTCAAAAAGTCAATACACAGTTCTTTATGTGTCTGTGAGCAAACACGGAGTAATTATCCGCTTTATTAGGGAGCGGAGCCGCTCGGCAATAACGATCAGCTCAAATAAGTCATTCATTACTGTCAGCTCCACCTGACTCCGGGCTTATTAAAAACATTAATAATGGAAAATAAAACCTAATTAGTAAACAAATGCAATCACTCACAGCCACGGCGGAGGAAACACACACTTTTTGACTTTAATTTCGAGCGCGCAAAGTGGCAGGAAATGAATGAAAGTTTTTTCTCTTTTTTTTTTTTGGATTACTTTTTTTCCTGCTTTAATGAAAATCAAAAGAGCAGAAGTGGGAAATTAAGTAAAGACTGTTTACCTCGTGCGGAACAGACTACAGGAAAGAGAGGAATTAAACAAGCACACTCTCTCTCTCTCTCTCTCTCTTGCTCTCTCTCTCTCTCACTCACTCTCTCTCTCTCTCTCTCTCTCTCTCTCTCTCTCTCTGTCTCTCTCTCCTGTTATTAGTTATCGCGTCGCCACTTGGCCCTCAGCGACTCAACATTCAATTAACGCCTAATGAGGCCTAATGCATGGTAAATACATGCGCCGGCTAAAGGCAAACAAAAAGCTCCTGGCAGGGGCGTAGACGCGAGGAGAGACGCAGCCACGGTCATAAATAAGTGAGGAGCGCTGGAGCGGCCACAGCTCGGGGTCAGGACGGCTTCCGGAAGGCCTGGGGTCAGCGCTGCTTGACCCCTGCAGCTGTATAATTAATAGGGGTGTGGAGGAACATGCCATCCCGTAACGCTGGTCATGAGTGTTTGGGAATGAAGATCAATATCACAGGTGCTACTCTCGTGTCTCGGCCTGAGTCAGGTCCCAAAGCACTGCCACGTCCTCTCTGAGGGGGGAGGGGGAGGACGTGAGGAGAAGACCCTCAATACAAGAGGATGCTTGTGATGGGCTAGTGTGTGTGTGTGTGTGTGTGTGTGTGTGTGTGTGTGTGTGTAAATACTCAAGGTGTAAATATAATCTTGATTTGATTTTTTAAGAAATAATTAAATTAATCAAAAAGTCTCAAAGTTCACCACAATTAAATCAAATAAATAATAATATTAATCATGAACCTTAATATAAGAGGACGCCTGTGATCGGCTTGTGTGTGTGTGTGTGTGTGTGTGTGTGTAAATACTCTGATCTTGATTCGATTCTTTAAAAAACGATTCAGTTCATCAACAGTAATTCAACAATAAAATTCATTATTATGATTAACTACGCTTTAGTTCTGAATTCTATGCAAAATTTAAATACATATCGTGACTAAAGAGACTGTATAAAGCAGTGGAATCTAGACAGCGAAAACAGCATTTGAATTTTATTTTGATTAAATTTTCATAATTGAGTGCATGTTTTTATTGAATATTCTTACAATCAGTGCAAGTGAAGCACTACCTTCATTGAGTAATGAGTTTTACACATCTAGAAAATATTCAACATGCCTGCCTGTGTTTACAAGTGTCTTTATAAGTGCGTTATGATGCACTGAAAAAACTCAAAAGACAATATCTGATGACAGTTTGATAGGCTGGTGTGAGGGTGACTGGAAAAGCAAGAATCTATTTTCAATTACTTTCCAAATTATTTTAAAAGCATTTCTAAATGTGATGTGATGCATTAATTAAGCCCATTACATTATACAGTACAAGCTTTATGCATGTAGAAGTGAGAGTGATTGGAAATACATATAAAAACATATATACAAGACCATGCTTTATAAAGGTGTAATAAGGCTTTATAAAGGTCTAATAAAGTATTCATAAATGCGGGATAATGCATTTATTGAGGCCATTATGTAATACAATACAAACTTTGGGCATGTGTAGAGGTGAGGGAGACTGGAAAAATATATAGTCACATGTTCATGAGGGTTAATAAGTGTAATAAAGCATATATAAATATGGTATATTACATTAGCACATTTATTACATTCATTACATAATACAATACAACCTTGCGCATGTTCAGGGTTGGAGATCTTTAAAAATATATAAAAAATATATACAAGACCTTGTTTATAAGTCCTTTACATAATGCAGTGCAGGGTTTGTGTGTGTATAAGCATGAGCATGGTTAGAAATAAATCCATAAAAATATATAAAAGACATATAAAAGACAAATGCATATAAGGCTTTATAAAACTGTAATAAAACATTAATAAATACAGTAAAGTGTTTTTAAAAAAAAAAACCATAATTACATAATACCACACAAGCTTTGTGTGTGTGCAGAGGTGACTAGAAATAAATTAATTAATAAATTAAAGTGTGTGTGTGTGTATGTGTGTATATACACACACAATACCATGTTTACAGGTCTATATAAAAGTGTAATAGTGAAGTGACCATTTTGTCGTACGTGAACACACCACAGCACACAGTGTGAACAGCACGAAATTCTTCCTCTGTATTTAACCCATTCACCA
>JBBPCZ010101204.1:0-10970 GCA_037974445.1 Brycinus macrolepidotus
AACTTGACTGGCCTGCACAGAGCCCTGACCTCAACCCCATCCAACACCTTTGGGATGAACTGGAACGGAGATTGCGACCTCATAAATGCTCTACAGAATGAATGGGCACAAATTCCCACAGAAACACTCCAAAATCTTGTGGACAGCCTTACAAGAACAGTGGAAGCTGTTATAGCTGCAAGGGGGGGACGAACTCCACGTTAAAGTTTTTGATATGACCTTGGGGTAGTCGGTGGCCTAGTGGTTAGGACGTTTCTCCTGCAATCAGAAAGTTGTGGGTTTGAATCCCAGCACTGCTAGTGTCATCACTGAGGTTTCCTTGAGCAAGGTACCATCTCCACACACTGCTCACCGGGTGCCCCTTGTTGGTGGCAGCCCACTGCTTTACTTGGTGAATGGGTTAAATGCAGAGAAAGAAGTTCACATTGTTCACACTGTTTACTGTGGTGTGTGTTGACGCGTGACTATAAGAGGCCACTTTACTTTAGTCACGTGTGAACACACCACAGCACACAGTGTGAACAATGTGAAATTCTTTCTTTAAGGGGCCACTTTATTTTATGTTTTTGAATGAATTGTCATTAAAGTCCTTGTTAGTGTAATGGTTAGACGTCTCAATACTTTTGTCCATATAGTGTATGTCAGTCTGGGCTCTATAGTAGTAATTTCAACCTTTGCTTAAACTGCATATTTCCATACATGTGATCTCCACTATATTACCAAAAAGCAGTAGTTCTCCTGCTGGCCCCCAGTCAGTCCACATTTTTGTGCCATCCTTATGTGTTATGACTTTAATTAAAGCAAAATGTGGACCAGCAGGCAGGTTATTTGAAGACCAGTTTGAGAATCATTCCCTAAAGTACTCAACTACATTCCGGTGCTCATTCTCCATTAATAACAACCTCCGTGCATGTTCATTTCAAATCCATGCTGCTAAAACTATAGACCTTTTTCAGCAGTCTTTACTTGGCTGAGAATATGAGTTCTGTCCAGCAATCTGAAGAGCATCACTGTCCAAGGCCCAGTATTGCCCAGGCTGGGCTTCACTCTTCACTACTGACTATTGATTTATTATGCTTTTTATGTTTATCATTCTAGGCTAAATTATGTTCTGCTTGATCTAAAGACTGGATTTTGAGAATTTTCTTTCATCTTCTCCCCAGTCCATAAAACCTTAAAACAATGAACTGAATGAAACTGAATGTGACAAATTCGAGGCAGCCTGTCCTAGTTATATGTTATATGAATAATTATTCAAGTTATATGAATAATTCACTAGAAAAAAAATCCACCTAATGTAAATGTTACTTAAAGGTCTTTCTCTCATCATCTATTGTAACTTGTGTTGAGCGGTTGTAATCCTTTAGGCTCCTGCTATTTGGGTTACACATATTCCGTTGGACTGACGGGGAGCTGAAGTCAGTTCCCCTGCAGTACGCAGGGCAACTAAAGATGGCAGTCACATTTTCAGGTCACCTATATAGCATTATCAGGTCAGGTTTTCTTTGCAGGAGTTTGCTTTCCCCTTTTTGTGGTATTTTTAAACACATCAAGTCCAGTAGGTTTATTGTAATTTCACCCAGAGACACAATATTCTGTGAAACAAAACACATAACACGAGACAAAGAAATTAGACAACAAAATATTGAAGGATTATGAATTTCTGAACATCTTATGGAAGCAGCTAAAGACACACTGTCTGAAATTCATTTACCAACAGGCCACTATTTAAAGGTAAATGCGTGTAGTTCATCAGAAACGTTCATATTTTGGCAAAGTGCTGATTTCCTATTTCTCTTTTATGTGATCACCTGCCTTTGACCTCTTCAAGAACTCCCTGTGGATTTCTACAGTAAAATATAAAGTAAAGTGACCCCTTACTGTCACGCATGAAGACACAACTACACGCAGTGTGAACAATGTGAAATTCTTTCTCTAAATTTAACCCATTCACCAAGTGAAGCAGTGCCAGCAATGCAGCACCCAGGGAGCAGTGTGTGGGGATGGTACCTTACTACCTCAGTGGTGCCACTCTCAGTCCTAGGATTTGAACCTGCAACCTTCAAATCACAGAGGCAACTACCACCAGCTGCCCCTATGGTGGATGACGCTCCTTTGCTGAGAGGCCTAAATCCAGTCCCGGAGTGCCTGTATCTGCCCCACTTTGATGATTTCCCTGCTCAAACACACCCGATTCAATTCACCCTTTAATTGCTAGGTTTAGTGGGTGTGTTCTACCAAACTGTGCTAGACACCGGCCCTCCAGGACTGGAGTTGGGGATCCCTGCTCTAGAGGTAAACACTACTCAGTCAAAACTTTGTTGACACTCAAGTTTCACAAGCACTCCATATTATCTACAAGCTGTCGTAGGAATTCCAGTTCACCCCACAGGTGATGTTCAGGGTTAGGGCCAGGCTAGGTCTTCCATAACAAACCTTTCTTTATGGATCACACTTTGCGCAGAAAATACCTTTTCCAAACTGCTGGCCCAAAGCTGGAAGCACACACTTCTCCATAAAGTCACTGTGTGCTATAGTAATAAGATTTCACTGGAAATAAGGGACTGAGCCCAAACCAATGATTAGAATGGATGTCCAAGTCCTTTTTTTTTTTTTTTTTTGTATGTGGTACAGATG
Source organism: Brycinus macrolepidotus (assembly GCA_037974445.1). Classification (NCBI taxonomy): domain Eukaryota; kingdom Metazoa; phylum Chordata; class Actinopteri; order Characiformes; family Alestidae; genus Brycinus; species Brycinus macrolepidotus. The sequence continues at coordinate 2,638 of JBBPCZ010101204.1, forward strand.
GTAAAATTTACTTCTGGTTGCATAATAGTATGTTGCACAAGTAAATATTACAACATTTTGTGCTTTGAAAGTGTCTTTGTAAGCATATTTAGTTTTACTAATGTAATTCTTTATTATCCCAAATGTGTCCCAAGTGATGCATAGAGGTTAAAGGCTAGAAAACCTTGAACAATATTTATGCTATTTTTCTTAATCTATCCAGTAATATTTACCTTTCATTTGTTTTTTGATAGAAAATGTATGACAAAACAGCTGAAATACAGCATATTTGTGTGAAAAGTTTTGCCCATTCTCTAAACATTGTCAAAGTGAGAGCATGTTGTGGTGCACTGAGACTGTTTAAGAGCTAATTCTTTTTTTCTTCGCCTGTAAAGATTTTTTTCAGACAACTGTCTGGCAAAAGGTTTTTGTTATACAGCAATGATGTGTACATAATATCCACATCTTTAAGTGGACATATTGTGTATTTGTACTTGGAACTGTACTTCAGTACTTATAATGCATCTGTATCTGAATACCCAATGCACATGTGTAAAGTATTTTTTGTACAGTGTACATTATAGCCTATTTTCCAGTGATTTTTGGAAATTGTAGAGGCATTCCTTGCACATAATTTACAAATGTTCAGACCTAAATGATCAAATTCAAAACGTTATGGCTGATACCCCTGCTTTATATTCACTAAGAAGAGTTTTTTTTAACTCCTCTTGTGCATGAAGAAAGGTGAAATCTTTACACAACTTGGTAAATGCATGGTAAATGGTAAAAAAACAAAAAAAACAAAACATAATGGGTGTACCAAGAAATCATAATACACTGTTATACTTGGGGCTGCTGGTGGCCTGGTGGTTAGGGAGTTGCCCCCTGTAATCATACGGTCATGGGTTTGAATCTCAGGTCTGCTAGTGGCACCACTGAGGTACCGTCCCCACACACTGCTCCCTGGGCGCTGCATTGCTGGCTGCCCGCTGCTTCACTTGGTGAAGCGGTTAAATGCAGAAAAAGAAGTTGTGCTGTTCACACTGTGCTGTACTGTGTTACTGTGTGACAAATGGACACTTTACTACTGCAGCCGGGCCTTTCAACTGATGCAACAAATGAGATTAAATGTTTTAATCAATGAATTTTAATTCAATTAATCACAACAGACGAAATTGGTATTTACATTTTTATTCTCAAGAGGAGACGTCAGGACCGTGATTACCGTTATGTCAGTATCGATTCGTCCATCTGTGGAGTACAGCGAGACAGAGCAGTCCTGTGTGAGTCCAGTCTGATGGAAAGATCATTCTCCCAGCTGCACTCCGGACTCTAACGCTGAGGGCTGTCTGTAGTTGTGGCTGCCCACCTGTTAGGAGAGCATTACATAATCCCTCACTGCAGCAGAGGGGCGCGGAGCAGGGAGCCGCGGCTGGTGACGGTACTGATCTAATCTGGATTAGAAAGAGTGGAGGAGGTACGGGACCGGGACAGCAGCCACGCAGAGACCCGTCCGACACGTGTTTGCAGATATTTCTGCCCAGTATCGAGTTGTGTCCGGCTCTCAGCCTCTTTTGCATCGCTTTTTGCTGCACTGTCTGCAGCAGAGCCTCCTTGCGCTCCACGCTGGTAATACTGGACCCCCCGCCCCCCCTCACCCCCCCCCCCAGAGGAATCCACTGCCTTCGCACTAACCTGGACTGCCACAGTTATGAAGATACCAGGGAAATAGGAAAAGTGCTCTTTTGTGGGGGGTCCCTGTTGGACTCTTTCCCTCCCATAATGATCGAAATCAGGTGAGTTCTTATGCTTATGTTAATATTAAAGACTTAGACTGTGTCAGATTTAGGCCTGTGTGAGATATTTGAGTAGCAGAAGAACACAGAAAAAAAAAATTACACAAGCTGCTCATACACTGTATGTCCAAAAGTAACCAGACAGTGATCTAAATGAGGTACTTTAAGGTGCTAGCATTGCTGACTCGGGTGTAATCTTCGTAGAAAAGCATTGCTAATTAAAATTGGTTGACTAAAGTGACAATGTTCAATCCCAAGCATTGACTAGTGGGGTTTAAATTCCCCGGCCGTGGGGCAGAGGAACTGCATTATCTAGAGTGATGTAGCACTGTCCCATGAGTTGGAGTGGAGTTTGATGTAGAAATGCTGCTGTGGCTGCAATCAGATCCTCACAGAAATGTTCGAACATACTTCCTATTAGTGGCCTGAGCAGAGGTCTGCAGTCTTTTGGTCATGGAGTGTATATATTGCAAATAGTCCAAAAAGCTTCCAACTGTTCATGTGAAGTGGGGGAAAAAGTAACTTTATTTGTGTTTTGAATAATTAGCATGACTTTATTGCTGAATGAATGGCCATCAGTGGTAGAGGGAGTGTCTTATGTCCTAGTTAAGAGGAGAAACTGCAGGCAGAAGTACTGTTTTGTCCTGTCAGCATTTTCAGATTTTTGTATAAATTAAAGCTATAATCTGTAATGTCTTCACCAAGCAAAAAATATTGTGTTCAGCCAATTTACCTCCTTAATTTTACAGAAACTGTCAACTTTAATGAAGGTTTAGCCATGCCCATACACAGACCAATCATGTCTTCAGATATCACTGAAAACTAATTTCCTAAAGAATCTAATCTGTTCTAATGACATCATTCCCACAAATGGTACATGTTTTCTGAGATCTGACCCGTTATTAAAGATCAAAAACAGATTTTTTATACATTCCAAACCAAAAATCTCAGCTTCTGGAACACCTGCAGTCATAAAATTTTGTTCATTCCTAAGCATTTAGTTTTATTTGCTTTAAATCATCTTGATGGTGCAAAAATACTATTTTATGCCTGTCAAACTGTCTTATCTTTGGCACTGAGTAGATTAAATAAAAGAAATGGGTACAGATGTTTTACTGCGACAGGCTATAAAGTGTCTGAAGACACAAGGTGCTAGATAAAGGGGTTCCAACCACTCAGCATTCAGCACCAGTAGTATACTGGTCACCGCCTGATCTTCTGGAATCATCTGAATCTATTTCTTCACTGCTTCAGGCCTTAAGTTAGATGTGCTTTGTTGTGGTTGAATGATTCATACATAGGTCACTGTGTGGCTTAACAAACAAAACATTCCTCTGAAACTGGTCAGGTTCAAGGACTGGACTGAAAATGAGAGCCTCTGAAAGTCCTTCAGAAAAGTCTTGCTCTTTGGAAGTAAAATGTGAAATGAGGAAGGACTTGCTGCACAGTACTATATATATATATATATATATATATATATATGCCTTGAGTTGGACAAAAAAGACAGTAGTGCCACATTCAAAAACATACCATTATATACAATTACCATCATATACAATTGTTTGCTGAAACTGTCAATGTGGCCCCCCTCTCGTGACCCTGGTCAGGATAAACGGTTCAGATAGTGAATGAATGAACACACTGTGCTGCAGTAAATACAATCAAACAGGACTAATGGAGTAGTGTTCTTTAACTGTCACAATATGCACAGAAAAGCATATAACAAAAGTCTAGCTTTACAAGTGGCTATTGATATATATATCTACGAATGAATGACCAATACAATGTCAATCTACAGAGATTCAGCTGCTTCAACATGTCCACTACCCTTTATTTTGCATGTAAACACTCCCCTGTCAAAGCTGACACTGGAAATTCTGTATTGGAAACCTCGGGTCTTAGCTCTATCCTGTCCCCTACTGACCTCAGTCTGGGAGTCCAGTGATTAGTGCTGCTACTTTTGACCCACTGACAGCAACTCTACCTTCTTGCTGTAATTCCTGTAGTTGGATGCTCACTCTCGCACTTACCCTAAGCTCAGTTAGCATCTCCATGTATAACTAACCCTTGGCCTACAGCTAAGAGTCCTTTATCCCTACCAAAGTAGGGAAATTAGGCCGCCGTTGTTGATTCTCACAGCTGAACGTACACACATCCTCTAATGATACATTTAAGACTCTTAAGCCTATGATGTAACTATACTCTACATTGTTCCAGTACCATTCAGTGACATGGTGGGGACAAGTTATATTTAATGCACTGAATTTGCTTGTTTCAAGAATCAGAATCAGAAAACTTGATTGATTGCTTATATTGCTTATATTATATTATGCAAAGACACACAGAGACAAGAACAATATGTAATATAAAGTCCAAATAAGTCCAATAAAAATCTGTAGAAAAAAACTCACTATGGATATACACTATGCTATATACACAAATACATGCATTTTCACATGAATAATGAACATCAACAAAATTATTGCCGAAAGTAGGTAACCTGAAAGACTGTGTGGAAATCATATAGTTTATTTGTGTTGAAATGATGTAGCCTACATTTGAGAATGAAGTAAACTCAGTGTATTTCTTTTTCGGTGCCGATCCTGTGGTTATATATTTGTGTAATTGAGATAATGGTCCCTTTAATTTGTCTAGTGAAAAGTTCAGCAGTGCTGTGGTCAGCAGTAATGACATTAGGGTGCTGAATTGAAGTGTTTCATTCACTAATGGCCTAGAAAATATTGCAAAATCAGTGTACCTCAATCTATACTACTCAGCAGCACATTTACTAAGGACTGTTCTCTTATACTGTCAAACACAATGCACTCAAGTGCTGCTATTGAGAGTGTTTGTCTTTATTGTGCTTTTCGGTGTGAAAGAGCCTAAATGAGGACCAAACCTTCCCCCTACTTGTTATAATAGTTTGGAGACACCTGGATTTTCAATATGTTTTAAATTAAAATGTGATTATATGTTGATGGACCATTACTATGGCGTCTTGATTCAATACACTGTTCAGTGCAACAAAAATAAGAAGTGGGTAAAAATGTGCTCTATTTAGCATGTTTATGTTTCCATTGTTAGTTTATTATAGAATCGATCCATTTAAAAGTACATCTGAAATAGAACTTTGCTTTTTAGTATCCTGATCTATATCTTAGCTAATATCTTAACCTTGGAAAAATATAATACCATGATACTCCACAATACATTTTCATTAAACACAATATGCCAGAATATTTATTTTTTCTGACATCTGATAAGAAGAAATTTACAAAAAGAGCCAGTAGAGCCACATTTAGAAGTGCTATCAAAAAACTGTAAGTACAAATGCAGTTGTTCAGTGATCTTTAAGTGCTGATGATATCCTGATGTGCTCAGAAAAGCAGAGTGAGGCATACTGTCATGCAATATATTGCGGTAACAATAAATATAGTCATATTGTGCAGCTCTTGTTACCTCTGTACTAACACCCTTATCCCTGTCACGATACAATGACACAATATGTTATGTGCCAATACAGTTTGGCACAATGTAATATTTTTCATTGATATATATTTTATAATGAGTTTTGTCTTCTTTGTTGGTCTGTAATGATGTAGAATATTAAATACAAAAAGGGCACTGGTTTATTTAGAGAAAAACAATATCACACGTGTAACAAAAAGAATTCATGCTGTCAAAGGCTGATGGGAGATTCATGCAGGGCAGCTTCTCACAAGATTTCCTTTCACTTTTGACCAGTTTAGTTTTAAATTAAAAAAATGTGTTTATTGTTTTGAAATGTACTTCTTCTTGCTTTGTGTTGTTGAATTTGTTGTACATTCCTGTTGGATGGATGAGGCAAATGCAGTGTTACAGCAATTCTCATTCGAAAACTTCTGTGAAATTTTTAGACTAACCTCTTTCTAAATCATTGCTTGGCTAATAAACACTGTCATATGGGCCAACATATTTGTCCCCAAACCTTTGATGGCAGTGGATGCACAATGTGTCTGGCCAGGGTCTGCTTTATAAGACTGATGGATTATTGCTGGTGTTTGCTTCCTTGCAGCTTGATTGAGCCACTGTGTTAAGCTGTAAGTTCGGGCCTTCGATTCAGATTCTGGCAGCAAAGTCTTAGTCATGTGTGTAGCTAATTGTGAATGACACCCAAGTTCTTTCATAACCAACTGAGGGTCTGTGGTTTTTCCATTCATCATACAGTAGCCTGAGCTTAACTCCACTGATGTTGTTTCCGCTGTTTAATGGACACGCTGTACTTAAATGAACTCTTGATGAACTGCTCCCCAGCAGGCAAGCCTGACAGTCTGATTACGTCAGCATGCCAACACTCAGCCATGGCTTTCCATTTCTACTGGTACTAAACTGTCAGCACCATATTTAAGCATGCTTGAGGCACCTGCCACACCCCTATTAATGAAATCAAAATCAAAATGAACAGAATCAGCAAGTAACAGAACTCTACAGATGTTGCTTTCTTATGTTTCCACTTAAAACACCTGCTTTTGTATTTTCAGTTTCAGTTTGGGTTTTTTGCAGTAAACGTTGTGATAGCTGAAAAACAACTAAGGAGTCAAAACTCTGCCCCAATAAACTCAAATGGGGGTAATTATCAGTCTGGCACAGAAAGAGTGAATTAAGGGAGTAGTTTAATGTTCTGTTTGACTTAATATAACAACTGTATTCCGTTAAATACTCGAATATGTACAAAACACCTAACTGGGATCGCTACATATTACAATTGATAAATGCCTAGGAGTACATTAAAACACAGTGGTGAATGCCAAATGTCATGATGAAAGGTTGGTTTACGTTATTTTGTCCCCAGTGGTTTATATTTATTGGATCAGAAGTCTGCCTTGATTCACCCTAACACTCACAGAAGTCAATGTGCACCATCAGAATGCTCAAAAAACACACAATAAACAAACTCAGCCTTCCCCAATATTAATGAAATAATGATATTTATTAACATATTATATAATGCAATGCCCTAGAGGTGCATTTTATGTGATTTGAGTCGTATTTAAACATGTCACATTCCATTCCATCAGACCTTCATCATTGACCTTTGCAGCTGATCTTGCAGCTGTCTGTCTCTCTTTGAGAAAGTTTGATTAAAATGAATTGGTTCTTTGCTAGCACAACACCCTTCAAACCAAAGAAAACAAGACAACGCAATCTGTAGTCGGTTGGGGATTGTGACTGGTGTCTTTGCCTGCAAGACCTTGCTCAAGTGAATATGAGATGGCAATTCATCTTAGTGTTGGTCTGAAAACATGAGAAATGCATGCGGCTGTCGCAGAGTGTTTAGGAGTGGCTGATTAACAGGAGAAAATGCAACAAGGGACTTTCAGTCTCTCTTGCTCTCTCCCTCTTAAGCCTGTGATTCATGTCCTCTTACTGTGTGGCTAGGCTGCCACAAGGCTCACTTTATTCAGAGATCACAGACGGTGTGAAAACAGCTTTGGGTGAGAAATGTATCATTATGTGAGAAAAAAAAGACATCTAAAGAGAGCATATTCTCATTCTCTCTCCATATCTGTCTCTTTCTTTTCAAGACTTAATGCATAATGTGCCGTTTGGGATGTAACATATATAGATCCTCTCAAAGATGACTAGCGAATTCCTGGAATATTCTTGGACCCTGATATCAATGTGAATGCACATGAACAGAGTCAAATTCATCTAAGCAGAGCTGGGGTGGATAGTTTTGCAGCAGAGAGGATGTACTTGGTGCTGTGTGCTATTTTTGTGGCTTAAGCCAGCAGCGATAGGCATCTATGGCTGCATGTGTTCTTCTATGAGGCCTGCAGCTTGTGCGTATTTATTTTTTAGTGTGTGAGAGATAATGATGCTAAAACGGCACCTGAAGGAATTTTGTTGACGGTAGTGGCTAGGTAGATTCCAGTCAAATTCATGGAGCGAAGAAAGAGAAAATGGAAGCGACAGAAGAGTGGGTGGGATAGAGAGAGAGGGGTGAGAGGAAAATCGAAAGGGGAGATTGTGGGGAGAGAGACAGACGGAGGAAGCAGAAGAGAAGTAGAGGGAAAGAGAGAAAGAAGGAAGAGAAGGAGAGAAAAAGAGAGAGAGCTAAGAGAAAAGGAGAGAGAAAGGGTATATATAGAAGTGGGAGAGAAAGGGAAGATAGAAAGAAAAACTGAAGAGAGGAAACAGAGAGAGAGAGAGAGAGAGAGAGACTTTCTGCAGTGTCACCAGTATATGAATGAAAGCCATAGAGCCAGTAGCTAATCCAGACAGTTCATGTCTAATCTTCACGCCAGAGTGGCAACACACTCATTCCAAGTACTTCTTAGCCCCCACAAGATTATAAGTCAAATATAGTTCTGCAGGGCCATCATTGGCCATTCAGAAACTTCCAGCATGGCTGCTGTGAAACCTTCTATTGAGCTGAAGTCCTTGCCTTTTTATCAGGGAGTGAATTAAACCTATAGTGATGTTGTGTTTCTTCTGTTCAAAAGAAACAAACACACACACACACACACACACACACACACACACACACACACACACACACACACACACACACACACA
>JBBPCZ010101215.1:2500-10970 GCA_037974445.1 Brycinus macrolepidotus
ATGATCCAGGAGGAGTTTGTGGACCAAGTGACAGGACTGAGCGACAACAAGGTAAGGCTTCATTCTGGAATGTACTTAAAGGCAAAGATCTCCAGCTCGGTTCCTAATAAACCTGCACACAAGTTCTGTGGTGACTTTGTGTCTTTATTAGACCCCCCCTGTTTTGCAGTTTTCCACCACTCACTCTTGGATAGCTACAATAACTTAACTAGGGCTGTCACTCTCAGTTACACTGATAGGGGATCTGTTGATTTTTTGACAAGTAATCAAGTAGTCGACTAATCATTTTGTTTTGTTTAACCCTCTAACAGATCACTCTCTGGAATTCCATGTTAGAGGCTTATTGGTCACTGGTTTAAACAAACCATTTTATCATAAAACCAGTGGGAAATGACCTTTACAAGTTGACTGCCAAATGTTTAATATAAAAAAAAATTTTTTAAAAAACAAGCGATGAAAATTGAATACTGGATAGAAAATTAGCATTGATATGATAATGGTAATTATTTTTGGATTACACCATTGAAAAAAACAAATTTCTAAAAAATAAAGAACAGGGGTATGAAGTGAACTGACTTCAACAAGCAAAGATGGTAAAAATGATACCTGACACCACTTTATAACTGATGATTATTTGGCAGAGTTGCATCCCTTCAGCTAAACTAAAAGTTTATGAGTGTCTGTTACATTTATGTGTTTAGGGAAATGTGGTCATATAGTTATTTAGTGCAGTTGGCCATAGCTGAGTGGAATGGGGGTTTTTACAAATAGCATATTGTTCCACGCAGGAGCAGAGTCAAATGTAGGATGAAATGCTGGGAAGCTGGGATTGATCTTTTAGTTGTGCTACAAAGTCCTTATGGTGATTGGTAATCTGCTGCAGAGTAGGCTCTTAAATGTTTTTTGAAGTCCACAGAGCTTAGCAAAGTGATTATTTCGCAGCCGTGCAGTTATGAGGTGGACACCAGCTCGCATTTGTATTCGATCCAGGCCAGCGTTCATTTTGGTGGGAACAAAGACTTCACAAATGATTAGATTTGGTTGCAGAGCAGAGAGCAGCTCCTCCTGCCTGCATTCTGTTTGGATGTTCAGTGTATTTCTTTGCCTTGCCACCTTTGGGCTCCTCGATAATTGGGGTACTAAATAATTAAAATGCGGAGAAATTAAACATTGAGGTGATGCACTCCAGTAACCAGCTTGGAGGTGGTTGTTCAAAGAGACATTTATTCTGAAGTGCATCTTTAACCCTTCTTTAGAAGTCTCAGGTAGTGCCAGTGGCAAAAGCATGTTCTAATCTTCGATGAATGATTTGTGGCTTGTTAAAGCATTACATTTCAATCTGCAAAAAGGTAAGGCAGGCCAGGTAGGTTTCCAGAACTGCCTGATAGAACAGGTGTTTGACTGTCATGCAAAACAGCCAATCACAGAAATGGTTGTTATTTTTTACCTTTGGGACCTTCAGATTAAAGCAGAAATCTCCAAAATCCTGTTATAGCTAAAATACCAATAACACGTTCCAAAAATGTATGGAAATCACCACAGCTTTCAGAATCTTCCCTCTCACACTGGCATTTAGTTTTTGAGAATGACAATTGAAAACTCATTGTTGTACAGTATTTTGCGGAATGAAAACATCTCTTTTTCCAGTATTTTGTAATTTTTATGTATGAAAACAAACAAAACATTGCGTAAGGAAGGTAGAACAGCCTCAGTTAGGACTCACAAATGGCTGCAGACTGCAATCCAACCATGAGTGAGCCCTCATGCACGTCCGCCACGTCCGCCAGCGAGCGCTTTTGGTCTCGGGTGTACGTAAATCACAGGAATTATACATGCAGTCCAACCCCTCTGAGGCGCACAATTAACTGTCGCATATGTTGGTTTGCTATAATGGGCTAAAAACACTTGTAGTGGGCAGCTGCGGTGGGATTACAGGGAGGCTGCCTTGCTGCAGTTAACACAGGCTCAATATCACCTCACTCCGAACACGCTGTTCCTGTGTGTAGTGATGCAGACATCCCAGAGGGATGCAGCCGCAGCACTGCAGCTCTACGCAAGTCCGTCATGACCTGTGTGTATATGTGTGTGTGCGCATGTGTGTGTGTGTGTGTGTGTGTGTGTGTGTTTCCACATGGCGTTTACCCCCAGTGCCAATCTTAAAATGTCCCACAGGAGGCCAGCAGAGGCTGCCTGTCCATTCAGCGGCTGCGTTACGCAAACCTGTGACACAGCTGCCCTGAGAGGCTGCAGAGCCTGAATGAGTCAAAGGGCCGAGGAGACCTTTCTACCAAAACGAGACACACATAACACACAGAATTTACTGAATGCATGCAGAATTTCAACATAACATAAATTAATAATATACATTAGTGCTTCTTTTACCTAGAAAGACAAACAGAAAGCTCACTTCTGCTCATGTTATGTACAGCTACTGTTTATTTGCTCAACACACTGGGAAAAAGTTAAACAAAGAATTTGACCTGTATTTTATAAGGCATAGGTATGCCATATTGTATCTTTTATACTTTTTTATTCAATATGAAGTAAAGTGGCCCCTTATAGTCACGTGTGAACACACCACACAATGTGAAATTCTTTCTCTGCATTTAACCCATTCACCAAGTGAAGCAGTGGGCTGCCACCAACGAGGGGCGCCCAGGGAGCAGTGTGTGTGGGGACGGTACCTTGCTCAAGGGTACCTCAGTGATGACACTAGCAGTGTTGGGATTCGAACATTCTAAACGCAGGGGCAACTCCCTAACCACTAGGCCACCAGCTGCCCTCAATATGTTAAACTTGGCAAATAAATAGTTTCATGTAATTGTTTTTGCTTCAACAAAACATGTAATTCACCTGGTTGGGGTCACATTTAGCACTTTTTTTGCATGAAAATAAATATTTAAAATTAACAGTATAAAGTAAATGTAATTTTATCAACACATTGTAGTTCTGAGATTTTAGAGCAATCCTGCAACAGTACAGGAATCACAAAGTGAAACAGCAGAGTATTAATTAATGTGTATTTATTATGACAAACCAGACTTATTCTAAAACATTTTCATTTGTTTATGTTGGCATTTGTTTCGTTGTTTATAATCCAGAAGCTATCTATTTTTGTTAACCTTTAGACCTTACCAGAATTAGAAGCCTACTTATCGCAGTTTTAAACTAAACGTTTTAGCATAAAACCAAGAGAAAATTGCAGCAAAACGATGGATGCGATATTATGCAAAAAAATGGTTAGTATTCATGTAAGGTTATTCATGTAAAGACTGGACACAGCCACCCGGTTGCCCCTCTGTGATTCATGAAGTTACCCCACAGATAGGAGAAGATATTGAAATGGCAAAGAGGGTTTTAACAGTTAAAATGAGAAAGTTTTTATTTGTTTGGCTCTGGGATTAACTGACATTCAGGTGAAGAATCTGGTCTTCAGTCACTCGTTTAGCGCTGTGTCTGAGAGACAGAAACGATCAGAGACAGTAGGCTACTCTTGGCCAGCACATTCATATAAGCAAACTAGGCAGTTGGCAAAACTTTTACCCCTCTTTTGTAATATGATAGGCCCCCCCAGTGACCCCAGCACCATTAGAATAGAGTACTGTCAATCTGACAGTACTGGATCAGAACGCTGCCAATTGCTGCCTTTATATTTGATAGTACTCTTTGGATCAGAGTACTGCTGGATTTGTGATCTGAAATCACAGTACCCCCACAGTAACCCCCCCAGCCCCCTAACCTAACCTAACCTAACCTACACCTACACCTACACCTACACCTACACCTACACCTACACCTACACACACACACACACACACACACACACACACACACACACACACACACCATCCATACCAGCTGAAGCTGGGGTAAGCAAAACTCGCTTAGGGTGGCAAAATGTCAATGTATAATATCTTAATCAATCCTGCAACAATATAGGAGACCCAGAGTGAAACAACAGAGTAATAATTAGAATGTATTTATTAGGACAAACCTGACTAAATCTAATACTTTTTTAATTGTTTGTTAAATTGGGCAGTACTCCTTGGATCACAGTGCTTCCAATAGCTGCTGGATTTGTGATCCCCCCCCCAACACCGTCCATGCCAGCTGAAACTGGTGGCAGCAAAACCCGCTTAGGGTGGCAAAATGTTAGCGCGTTATACAATAGATACATAATATGATTCTAGTATTATTGAAATAATTCCAAGATTTGGACCAATGGGTAGTAATGGATGTGGGCTTTTCTTTCAGTAAAGCAGCTGAACTGACTATGAAAACACAAAGATTTACTCCTTAAACTCACTTCTGGATCATCACTGCTATCCAGATACACAAAAATCTTGTCAGACTCATCTGTCTGTTACATCACAGCACATCTAACTCTCGACATCTTTGAGGCACCAAGGATAAAATAGATCATTGTAAATGGAAAGCAAGCACACTTAAAGGTCTGGTAATGATGATAGTCTCAAAGGGCAGTATTGAGAATTATATTGGTTTGGAGACACCAGCGAGTTCTTGAAGCCTGCGAAGTGTTGTTTTACAGCCCCAGCATTTACTCACTGCAAGAGGGAGGAGTTGTAAGCTGACTGTTTGCTCGCTCTCGTTACAGGCCCAAAGCAGCGTCTTGGCACTTATATAACACGCAGTGCATTGCATAATGAGCAGGACAAGGCCAGTGCTGTTGAGCAAGAGAGAGCCGAGGACAGAAAGGAAGGAATAGAGAAGAGAAAAGCAAAACTTTTGACCTTGATTCATCAAAACACCCACAGAAACACTCATGTAGGGGTGGTCAGGGTGTGTAAAAGGCTGTGATTGGTCAGGGGGCTCATCTTCCTTATAATATTTGTGATAATAGTGCTGCGAAGGCCAATATTTCAGTAACAATTAGATGACAATGTATTGTGAAGACAAGTCTAGTCATGTTTATTTATATAGGATTATCATACACAAAGGTCATCCAGTGTGCATGGTATAGGATAAAAAGGTCATCCAGTGTGGAGGTATGAAATAAAAATATTAATAAGGAAGAATACAAATGGAAGAAATGACAATAGAAGAATGTATAGAAAATCAATAAAAGAAGATTAAAAGTGCGACGGAAATGCAGATATTTAGAAGAAGGCAGAGGAGAAGAGTGCAGCCTTTTAAAGCAGACTACAGACAAACAAATAAGACAATAAAATATGAAATGCAGACGATATCACAGTTTTGTCATAAGGACCATAAGGGGCTGCTTTGAAAGGCCTTTTATTTATGCGTGCTCACACCCGGCCGTCTGCCTGAAGCGCGGCCGCTCTGAGTCGGGCCGACAGCAGGGTTAAAGAGGACGTGGCTGCAGATGAAGAGTCTCCAACGTCCTGTTGAGCAAACAAGGCCGGGGTCAGTGCTGCCGTGCTGAAAACCAAACTTTGCCCTGGTCCCTGTTAACAGCAGCCACGGCTCGGTATGACTGCATGATGATGAAGGCGGTGGTGATCATTAAGTACAAACCACTCTGAGCGCCATACTGTGTGATCACGGTGGGGATCTGAGACTGTCCACTTTTCAACACTTAGAACTGAGAGAGTATCAGTAAAATCAGATTTTAACAAATATATACGGTGTAAATCAGTCTAAAACCGGTGTTTGCTCTCCTACACACATTTACTGCTCTTTCCCTCAGCCGTTCTCCGCAGCCCCACCCTCTGTGTGTTTACCCCACCCACTTGTGGGCGGAGACTATCCTGAAAGTTCTCCCGGCTTCAAAGATCTTGTTTTTTTACCGTTTGTTTCTAAGCACTAAAATAAAAGAAATTTGTTCATTTTGGTTCTATATGTTTATTTGCATGTGACACCATTTTTAAAACCCCAGAAGTGTTTTTTATTAATACACGTTTTTTAAATTACAGTAACTTTGGTTCTACGTGACACAGGAACACCAAACAAAGCTCAGCATGACGTCTGACACCTCAAGCATCAACACGAACTGGGGGAACTTCCATATAAGGAGTTGTTTTGCCGTTTGATGACACTTTACCATTTGTTGCGCGGATCCGTGCTGCTCGCGTTCTAAGGGTTAAAGTATTACAACAGTATGAAATAAAGCCAGGAAACATGTGAGAAAGACTAATATTAGAGGAAAGCGGGACACAAATGAGGGTTAAAGTGAGACATGGATAAAAAATGTAGTTAATAGTGACGATTCTGGTCCAAAACCATTATCCAGCACCATTAGTGCCAACAGGCTGTCTGTGTCATTATAATATTTATCAGAACACATCCAAAACACTGACCTGCCGATTCAGACGTCGTTAGCGGGCATGTTAAAAATTTTCTGTTTTAATCACTTTTTCTGTGCAGGTTATTGAGTGAAAGCAGTAGAATTTGACTTTTATTTCTTGTTTCATTTCTTAAAGTGAACATTTAGAGGTCTAATTTTGTACAAGATAATTTTTTTCTCTTTTTGATAATAATTCCAATATTTTGGTTTTTGCCTTTTGTGTAGTTTGCATTAAACTTGTGATAGAAATAACAATACATTTTTAACAATAAATGTACCTTTTTCATGAGCGTTAATGTTTTCATTACTGAGATGTGTGTGTAAGTCACAGAATTCACATCTGTATTATTGGGAACTGTATTATTCTTGGAACAAGTAAATGACTCACAGTGAGCCGGGAGTGAGCTGGGGTAAAGTACAGCCTCCTGACGACGGGGTTAGTCGAACCATAGTGTTACAGCTAGGCATCCCCAAATTAACAATGAAAAAACTGGACGTTTGTATTACAGATGTAATAAGAGATTTATTTTATGTTAGAAAATATATTTCGCTTCACTGTTGTGGTATTTGCTCTTCTCGTAATAAATTAATTTGCCATGTTCAGCTGAGACTTTTTATAACAACTATTGCAACTAACCCCTCATTCTGTTACAAGCCCACCTGTAGACTTAATTGTAATGTTTATACTACTAGGACTTTTAGCTTTATGTGCTCATTTGTAACAGAGAAGCTTTATTGTCTCTTTGTTAGCTACATTAGCCTCTTTAGCCCCAGTGCAACACTAACAAAGCAAAACTTTACACACCAAACATGTCTAAGGCTTATCAGCTACATTTGAGTTAAAGGGTAAATTATATATTGCTGAACTGTCACTTTAAAACTGCCCATAATATAAGACCTTGTTGTCATCCTCAAGAAATTCATCTTTGCTGTTTTTTCTGGTCTTCAGTTCCAGAGCCCGTACTCCTACTCTCCTCCGTTTCGGTTCGGGACAGTCCCTAATGGCAGCACAGAGAGGAACATCCGGAAGAACTACCCAGACATGCACCAGTACATGGTCAAGTACCATCAGACCGGGGTGAACGACGCACTGGTCAGCCTGAAGACCGGGTAGGTGGACCTTTACTGAACCCACACAGACTAGAACTTGCTAAATATTTGTCTGAACCCGATGGGAACAACACATTAGGTAAAGTTTACCCAGACTAAAAACGATTGGGATGAAGGCATTTTCCACTGTTGAGATAGCAGTGCAGCCTTAACTACACGATAGAAATGTCCTATATTTGACTACACAAAATACATTGACTGCATTTAACTTCACAAAGTAAATTAACTGCGTTTAACTACAGAAAATAAATGAGCACAGCTAACTGTGCAAAATAATTAGATTAATCACATTTAACTACACCAAATAATCATGAATCTCGTTTAACTACACAAAATAATGCATCTCTTTTAACTACACAAAATGTTGTGATTAATCACATTTAACTGCATGACATAATGGAACTAATTCCAGCCAATCACACAAATCACAACAAATTACACAAAGTAATGTGATTACTTGCATTCAACTACACAACAGATGCGAATAACCACATTTCACTACACAAAACAATGTGATTATCACATTCAAATACACAGCACATGATTAATCGCACCTAATTAAAGAAAATGTGGTTAACTGCAGTTAACTAAAAATGATTAATTATAACAGTTATAATTAATTAACTAAACATTTTGCAAGTAATCACAATTCCAACCATTTGACAGCCCTAGTAATTGCTTTGAGATAAAACAGCAAAATGGCAAAAACTCAAGTCTACAGTTAAAACACACACAATGGGAATGAATGGCTCTGTTAACTTGGAGTAACAGGGCTATTTTTAACAGTGTGGTGTACATAATAGGAGTGGAAATGAGGAGGCAGAGATGTATGGGGAGGGCGTTTTTCATCAGTGTCACACCGGGGTGGTGGGGACGGGGGTACGGGGGGGTTGAGGACAGACTGAGTCACGTGACAATGAGCCAAGAGGAAAAGCTTGTCGTGATGAACTCTGTGATTTCGCAAAAGAAACCAATCAGGCCTTTCTAAAGCTTGCACACACACACAAACAGACTCTTGGTCACACACACACACACACACACACACACACACAAACACACACACACACACACACACACACACACACACACACACAC
>JBBPCZ010101245.1:0-10969 GCA_037974445.1 Brycinus macrolepidotus
AACAGTAGTAATAGTGCAAACAGAATAACAAAATAACTCTAAACAAAGTAACAAATAACTATAACTAATAGTTTGTAACATGTTTGTGTGTGTGTGTGTGTGTGAGAGAGAGAGAGAGGGGCTGTGTAAATACTCTGCCTGGGACAGACTTATTTGTGATCATAAATATTTGTAGTTTGATTGTTTTATTTTCTCAATGCATCTCATTTTAATACTAATGTTGTTACGTGCACAGGTCAGGTCATCACAACAAGGAAGAGGAAGTGATCACCGGAAGACTATTTAAGGTGGGGCCAGATAGGTAAACAACGCTCAATCATTGAGTGAACTCTCTACACTATTCCATCGTCTCCAGCCAGATTTCTCCGGCACAGCGAGAACTCTGTGGGTTTTCTTACCTGTCTTAGTTGTGATCTGTGCGTTGTTTAGAACATGGGTTACTAGTGGGTTTCCCAACTCTCTTCGAGTAGCGGTTTTAGAACAAAGGCAGAATTCACGTGCCCATTCACTAGACTCTGCGTTTGGGTTATCCATCTCGCAACAAGGGTTAACTTCAACTTTCGTTTCTGTTGTTTTGTCCCGGTGTCACCATAACAAATGTGTGTGTAAGCTGAAGTTTTCCAAAAGCTTCACTATGTATGTTTGGAGATTTTTGCATCAAAAAAAAGAAAAGTTTTGTACGGATTTTGAGATTTTTGTGTGTGTTCAAATAGTTGGTTAAATTGTCTACTTTACAAAAATAATATTTTTCTGATATTGGCTAGGTTGTGCTGAAAAAAATAAATGAAATACTTGTACATTACACATTGTTTAAGGCTTTAAATATTAGAAAAGAACAAGTAATGCAGAAGTAATGGGGAAAATACCATCTGGGTTCTAAGGACTAAAGTGCTTTAGATTGAAAGTTGGTTTTGATGGACAGCAACTTTTTTTTCTCACGAAAATGCATCTTCTAGTTTTCTTACTGCTTCTTTCTGTAATTTTCTTACTGTTAACATGTTTTTATTTCATTAACTAAAATGTTAGTAGTCTGAATCGCAGGCTGAAATGCAGTCATAAAAAAATAATATTTTAGTAGTCTATGGCTGACATAAGAGCCTGAAACCATTGACCATCTGAGATAGGATCATTAAATGTATATACAATTATATATAACAATTTAAAATAATTTAAAAATTCTCAGATGGGTCTCCCTTTTGAGTTTTGGTTCCTTGGTTTCTTTTGCTACTGTTACCCGCATCTTGTTTAACAGGACCGATGTTTCTGGTGCTTTGCGACAATGTCTGTTGTGCTACAAAAATAAAACTGAATTGAATGGAATGAAATAATGCAGTTCTGTGGTTTTCCAGGACTGGAGTTTAACAATCCTTAGGCTCAGCATTGTATCTCAGTAAGCTTCCAATGTCATCACGAGCCTACCTCTGATGGTTGAAGAAGGACATGTCAGTACCTGTGAAGACACTGGTGCTGATGACCCTGCTCTCCTGGCTTCCACGTACGGCATTCATCTTAATTTCATATTCTGTTGCCGGATGAAGGCCAGTCAGAGTGTAGTTATTTGCCTCCTTCTCGACCACCATGTTGTCCACTTGACCTGTCATGTGACAAATGAAAGACTGTTGATTATCTCAATGACATTGCAGTTTGGAACTGTATTTACAAAAGGTTCTATAATGAAAAACAGCTGGGCTGTGAAAGATGGTACCTCTAGTAGACTGGTAGGACATTTTGTAGTAATCAAAGGGAGCAAGTGGCTGAACCCATGATATGGTCACTGAGTCTTCTGTGACAAATGACATAGTCATTTCTCTGGGAGGGTCCATACCTACAGTGGAAACAGTTAATTAAAACTGATCAAGAATACAGAATGCAGACTGGACCTATTTGCCAAACACAAATGCTGAAAGCTGTCTTAGGACAAAGGCAAGAGTAACTGCCTTCTTTCACCTGAGGTAATGTAAAATAGTGTACATTTTCTACCAAACTATTCCTTTAGGGATGGTTTGGTCATTGACAGAGTATTTGCTGCTGCATTAACAATGTTCCATAGATGAGGCTGTGGAAGCATGGCTGCTCTAGAGACTCTACAAGAGCATTTGCATTACAGTCATGTCATGTTGTTCAGCAGGAAACCTTTTGTGATTTGTTTACTCATTCTGAGAGCTCTTACTGTTGGCAAGGCAAAGGTTACCGGGAGATGATTGTGCAAACAATTATGAAGACTATGAGGTTCAGTGTCATTCTAAAGAGCAAAAGGAAATAAACATATTGACTTTTGGCATTACTGAAGAGTGGCATTATTAAAATGGGCATAAAACTGTCCACATCCACCAATATTCACTAGACTAATGCATTCAATTAACAAACCAGGGGTGGCAATTCATAAAGCCGTTGTTGGGCCTCATTTAAAAGCTTCCAGAGTAAAAACGCTCCCCGGTAAATGAGTTGCGATTATTCCAGTGTGCATACCTTAAATCATCATCCTTTCAGTGGAGCCATCAGTAAAGGCCCCAGAATGCATCCTCCATATTTAAATTCTGTTAATGGGCCAGACCGTGGAAGAGAGGAGAACAATGCTCTTTCTTGACAGGAGCTAAATACACTGTGCTTGTGTCTCAAGAATTTCTAAAGCTCAGTTCTACTGTTCACATCTGCACAATTTAAGATGGAAACAAGGCACGGTAAAAACGGAGAAAAAACAGAAATGCTTGACGAAGTTCTAAAAACAGAGAGCCATTTACTGTTTCATTAAAGTTGAAGACTACAGAGAACAAAATGAAAACTGCTTCGTGCCTGCATTGACTTCTCAGTCAAAGACCTAAATGCTTTCAAACATGGCAAAATTGTACGTGACAGCGTCAAAAAATAGTTAGATTGGACTAATGGAGTACTGCTGCGCAGGGGGATGCAGGGTCACAGTTTTGGAATTCCAGCAGCAGCCTGCCCATGGAACAGCTGAACACTTTCCCTATGCCTCTACATTCAGAAAGACGTAATTAAGAGAGGATAACACACTGCTGAATTAATTAAGACACAAAAGAGGGGAAAAATTAGCATTGCAGCTGTGTAGTGGAATGTTAATAAGAAAAAGCACTGTGTACGGAGAGGGCAGCGTTAGCCCAATAAATAAACAAACGAATAAATAAATAAATTAATAAACCCTTTTCTGCTCCCATAAGACGTTCAGGGGAAAGCTCAGAGAGGCAATGAGTTCCATAACTCTAAAATAGTCAATGGTCTTTGTTGGTATTTGTGACAATGTTGTAGAGGCAAATTCTTTCAGATTATTTTTTATAAACGCTTATAAAGAAATAGCACATGTGCAGCAAATTTATTTTGACAACAGCCAATGACAACCGCAATTTGGCCGCATAGGACTGACTAAAGCTGTCTTAAAAAGGAGTTAAATAGCTACCTAACACATTACATTATTACATTACAAACAGACTTTTAACAAAGTTTAATTAAAAAGTACCATTACCTGTGTGCAAAATATTTGGATTTTATATTTATATGTAATATTCTCATTGATGTTGAGAGGGGTGTAGGACCACTTCTGTCTCCTCCTACTCATCGTTGTTGGAGATGAGGCCCAGCACTACTGTTTCTAGATTCTAGATTGTATTTTTTATGTTTCTAGATTGTATTTTTATGTTTCTAGATTGTATAGTGTACATTTTATACTTTATTGTTGGTATAGTTTTTATTCTATTCTATTGTTTTTTAATTTTCGCTGCTCTTACCTTTGTTCTATCCACTTTCTGCCGTGGGACTAATAAAGGTTTATCTTATCTTATCTTATCTTATCTTACTTATCTTGTCGTCAGCAAATTTAATGATTTAATGAGGCAAAACCACCAACCCTCACTCCTGTGGTCTGCCTGTGAGGGAGATGAAAACACAGGCACACAGGTGACTGTTCCTTCCCAGGTTGCTCAGCTTAGTCTAAGGGGGACTACTGTATCTGAAAGCTGAACTGTAGTCAATGAACACAGTTCCCATGTTTCTCGTCCACATGGCTGAGGGTGGTGTGCCAAATGTAGGGGATGGCATCGTCCACTGATCTATCGGGGCCGTTGGTGAATTGGAGTGGGTCTGTGGAGCTGGGGGTGGATGGTGTGATGTGGTCTTTGATGAGTATCTCAAAAACCTTAATGACATCTGCAAACTTGTTGATGCTGTCTGCACATGAGCAGAACATGTCCCAGTCTACATCATTGAGCGTGTCCTGCATCTGTTTGGGCTGTCCAGCACTGTAATTCCCTCATGACCGGAGCTTCCAGAAGGAACTATTGCTTATATTCTGGCATGAGGAAAACTGCGTTATGGTCTGACCTCCCAAATCCTGGCTGTGAAACAGATTTGTCGCCATGCTTGAACGGTATGTAACACTGGTCCAATGTGTTAGCTCCTCTAGTTGGACACATGACATGTTGATAATAGTTTGGCATAATTTGCCTAAGGGTTAACTTTAAAGTCCCCCAACATGATGAGCGATGTGTCTGGGTGTTTGTTTTGAGTCACACCAAGCACATCATGTAATTCAGACAAAGTCATACCTGTGTCCACATGAGGTGGAATGTATGGATGGCACTTGATGGTCAGATATTCCAGATGAGGCAAGCAGGAGTGAGAGAGAACAGAAATGCTCTTTGCCTTGCACCACTTGGTGTTTACAATGAAAAACTCCCCCACCTTTAGATTTGTTAGTCTCTGCCATTCTGTCCATGCAGAACATGGAGAGATAGTCCAGCGGAGTTACTGCTTGATCCGGCACAAGGGGGGTCAGTCATGTCTCAGTGAAACACAGAATGCTGCAGTCCCTCACATC
Source organism: Brycinus macrolepidotus (assembly GCA_037974445.1). Taxonomy (NCBI): domain Eukaryota; kingdom Metazoa; phylum Chordata; class Actinopteri; order Characiformes; family Alestidae; genus Brycinus; species Brycinus macrolepidotus. The sequence goes on from JBBPCZ010101245.1 coordinate 4,832, forward strand.
TTGTGGGAAAGTCACTCTTGCTCTAAGATCATCCAGCTTGTTGTACAGAGACAATGTTTGTGAGCAGAATGCTGAGCAGTGAAGGGCAATGGGCTTGTTTCCTCAGTCTGTTCTAGACTCCAGCATGGGTCCCACAGTGTTTCTTCGTTCATCGTCCTGGGGCCTCATGGGTGCGTCCTTTGTTCTCATCCGCACCTTATGGGATCTCAGCTGGCTACAACGGATCAGGTTTAAAAAGTTCAAAGACAAAGTGTGGAACTTGTTTACCAATGTCCCCAATCTGGCCATGTCATATTGGAAAATGATTCAATGGATCATGATTAATTTTGATTTGATTGTTTTGATATAATGCAGAATTACTTTTTAAAATGCATTAAAATACACTTTGAAAATACCGTGAACTATTTACACACAAGTGGAATAAAGAATACACCTAGCTTTCCAAAACTGAGAATTTGAGAATTGTATTTAGTTAACATATATATACTTGTATGTTATATGTGTAATAATATGAAAGTGTATGTTATTATCAATTACAAACAATTATTACATTCCAAAACAGACACAGTTAAATACACAGGTATTTTGGGAACCTAAACAATACAGATACAAATAACAACATTGGACTCGCCCCTCAATGAGAATGCAGCTTTTTATACAAAAAAGGTAAATGTAAATGAGTAATCCTTTATAAATGTATTTATTACTAACTGCAGGGCCGCCGATATGCAAGCATCACATGCCATGTATAGGGAGGGGGCAAAGCAAAGCAGCCTAATGATCATTATAATAATTATAAGCAAAACAATGAAGGCAAGGGCTGAATTTAAAAAGGTACACACGGGTCAAGATGTTAGAACAACAACCAACTACAGCATTACCTACCACAATATAGCAGTAAATATTTAAAGACGTTTAAAATATTTAAAATGGAATCTTATAACAAAATGCATACTTTATCACTTCAGCTTTGAAGAGTCTTTCATTAAACAAAAATACATGACTACACTGCAGACGAAATAAGAATATTTAACATCTTGATCAATAAAAATAAATAAATCCATAAAACAATAACACGCACAACACAAACTGCAAATTGCAGTGTGAATTATGAAAGATGAAATAATATAGCTTTCTTACAGACAAACAAGCCCATACAATGGCTACTCTGACCACATCTCTGTTATGGTGATTCTAGCATACAGACTGCTCATTAGACATGTCAAACCCCTTCTGAAGCACATGAAAACCAAGCCCCAAGGAGCCATCTCTGCTCTTCAGGACTGCTTTAAGTGTACTGACTGGGACATGTTCAGGGAGGGTGCAACTTCCGGTGGCTCTACTAACCTGGAGGAGCATATGGTGTCAGTCACTGGCTACATCAGCAAGTGCATCGATGATGTTACTGCCTCCAAGACCATCCCTACACCCCTCAACTAGAAGCTGTGGATGACTGTGGAGGTGTGTGCACTGCTAAGTAACCCAAGACACAGCCTTCAGATCAGGTGCCTGAGACGCACTTTTGAGAGTATGGATGGGAGGACGTTGTGGTCAGCTGTATCGAAGGCTGCTGAAAGATCCAGAAGGATAAGAACCAAGGACTGAACCGCTGCTATAGCCGATTTTTAAGCTTCAGTTGCTAATGGCAGAGACTTTTGAGTGGAGTGGCTGCTCTTGAAACCAAACTGGTTTGGATGAAGGAGGTCATTCTGAGAGAGGAATTCTGAGACCTGTTTGAAGACTGCGCTTACCATGATTTTGGATAAGGATGGAAGCAACAAGATTGGTCAATCATTCTCAACTTGAGCAGGGTTGAAGGAAAGCTTTTTGAGGCGTTACCTGAGTCTGTTTGTGACCCTGTGTGATTGGCTACTGATAGCCACCACCTTTTCAATGAAGAAGGAGGCAAAGACCTCTGCTGAGAGCGTTGTGTCTTGCAGGGGTGGAGGAGAAGAGAACAATGTTTTGAACATAGAGAATAGGTTTCAAGTGTCTGTGGTGCTGTTAATTTTGTTGTTGTAGAATGCAGCTTTGGCATCAGTGATGCTGTATGAGAAGGAGAACAGGAACGGGGTTGCTTGACGTATGCTATTTTCTCTCAGCAGCTCTGAGATTGGTGCGCCGCCTTTGAATGGTCTCGGTTAGCCATGGTTAAGGCAAGCTAGAGCGAGTTGGTTTGGTGGATAGTAGACACATACTATCCAGACATGAGCTTAATGTAGAGCAGAGAGATTCTGTGGCATCATTGATCTTGAGTGAGGACAGCACTCATTTGATATACAATGAGTTTAACTGGACATGGCTGCTCATGTTTCAACAGTAATTCCCCATGCTGAGTAAGCCCTCCTGAATGAGCACACCAGGCGATGTGAGTTTCTCGCGTGGGGCTTCAGCCTTGCCTCCCAGATACTCCGAAACTATGCAACTACCGGCCAACACAAGGAGTGATAATAGTGAAATTAAAATTTAAAACAGTACTTACTTTAAACTGCAGTCTCCGCATGCCCTGTGATCTTGTCCTGATTATTGGAGTGCAGTGTAAATGCAGTGTGAGTTGTACGTCCTCCCGAATGAGTACACCAAGTGAGGTACGAGCGAGGAAGCTGTGTGACCCAGGACTGAACAGCCGCCTGTGTGCCTGTGTTGTCAGTTTCCTCACAGGCAAACCACAGGTGGTGAGAGTTGGTGGTTGTGTCTCCAGCACCATCACACTCGACCCAGGAGCTCCATAAGGGTGTGTACTCAACCCTCTGCTCTATGCCCTCTACACCCATGACTGCATGGCCACACACAGCTCAAACACCATCGTCAAATTTGCTGATGACACAGTAGTGCAGGGTCTCATCTCCAACAATAATGAGACAGCATACATGGAGGAGGTGGAGTGCCTGACATCGTGGTGTCAGGAGAACTGCCTCCAACTGAATGTCGGCAAAACCAAGGAGCCAATGGTAGACTTCGGTGGGAGACAACAGCAGTCCTTCAGCCCTCCTCAGCAAGGGGATTACAGTGGAGAGGGTGAACAGCTTCAAATACCTGGATGTTCACATCTCTGAGGACCTGACATGGACGGAACATATTCAATCCCAGGCCAAAAGGCAAGGCAGCATCTTTATCATGTGAGATAGCGGAGGGAGATTCGGGTCTCTATGGTGGTCCTAAGAACTTTTTACTCTGGTACTGTAGAAAATGTCCTGACTCTGAACATTACCTCCTGGTTTGGAAACAGCTTTGTACAGGATATTAAAGGACTACAGAGAGTGATCCGGAGGTAGAATGATGCACCATTTCAGCTCTACCATCTCTGCAGGACATTTATACCAGGAGATGCAGGGCCAAAACAACGAACAGAGGTTCGTCTTAGAACACCATAACTTTAACTGTTCATAACACAAACTGAACTCTCTACCTCACTGTATCTCACCTGCTGTCTGTCATTTTAGTCTATACATCAACAACAAACACATTCTAATTTACAGCACAGATATTCCTATTCTTTTGCATTTTGCAAACTGTACAGATCTTGCTTCTGTTTGGAATGTCTGGAATGTTTGTTTAGTTTAGTATGCTTTTTTCTATATATTTTATTACCTTTGTTAGCCTTTCAAATTTCTGTTTAATTTGATTTAAGTTATTTTATAACTTCATTGCACAGTGTTACAGGTTGGCTCAGGGGCACATTTCACAACATGTTGTACTTGTATAACTATGCATGTTGCAAATAAAGAATCCTGAATCTAGAATCACTTCTACGGACAGCTTGAAGCAAAAAATGACACGGCAGCAGCTAAGACCACCCCAACTCCTAGTGGTCAGGTCCTCTGTCAGACCATGGCTGATGAGGTAACCATTAGCTTTGTAAGCATGTTAGCAGACCAGTTATTGTGTTCAGTTCCGGTTGAGGAGTCTGATGGCCTGAGGGAAGAAACTGTTCCCCATTCTGGCAGTGGAGGCCCGTATGGTACTGTGCACTATGTTGCACTGTGAGAGAAGCCAAATGCTGGTCTCACTTCAGTCAGAATGACTCCTGCTACTTGTGGCAGGGACTGTCCACCATAACAGACTATAAGGACAAGAACACCGCAGATTTGAGTACTGACTCTGACAAACTCAGCACGCTCTATGCCCATTTCAAGGCTAACTTTGCCAGCATCAGTAATCTTGCCAGCAACAGGAGCAGTCTGCTAATGGAGGGTGATGTCAGTGATGCAGCCATGATCTCCATGGTGGTGTGTGATGTGCACAGGGCTCAGAGGGGGTGAGTGTCAGGAAAGCTTCTGGACCGGATGTTGTCTCAGTCTGTTATGAGGAGCTGCACTGACCAGCTGACTGATGTCTTCACCTTTATATTCATCGAGTCTTTGGCTCAGTCTGTGGTGCCAACATGCTTCAAAAGATCCACCATTGTCATAGTACTGAAACACAACAAGCCCTCCAGCCAGAATGATTACTGCCCTTAGCTCTAACATCTTTAGTCACAAAGGCTCTAACATCTTTAGTCACAAAGGCATATCAAATACCATCTCTGCTCTTCCATCTCAAGTTCAACTGACCCACAACAGTTTGCCTACCCACAACAGTTTGCGGAGAAGGTTTCAGAATTAGAGGAGCGCATCCGGAAGTTAACTAGGGATAGGAGTCCAGAGGCAAGCTTATTGCTAGCAAGTCCGGGTGCCTTAGGGGCAAGTTAGCACGTCCCCGATTCTGGCTGTAGAGCCCTCACAGCAGGGCAATTGGGACTCAGAAACAGCCTCAGTTTGGAAACCTCCAGGCTGAAAACCTACTTGTTTAGTCAGGCTTTTTGTAATAAATTTTTTCCTGTCAGATGAAGGGTGTAGGGCTGGGAGGTGGAGAATTCAAGTAAACTGGGGAGGATGGGATCCCCTTTTGAGTCTTGGTTCCTCCCAAGGTTTCTTCCTCCAGCTTAGGGTGTGGGCTGACACCAACAAGGGGCACCTGGGAAGCAGTATATGGGGACGGTACCTTGCTCAAGGGTACCTCAGAGGCAGTCCTGGGATTCGAACCCACAACCTTCTGATTGTAAGAGCAATTCCTTAACCACTAGGCCACCAGTTGCCCTACTGGTGAGCATGTTTAAGTACCTCCGAGTACCTTACTTGGCTACGACACACAAACACACTGATCACTAATGGTAAAGGCAGCGTCTTGGGGTAGCTGGTAGACTAGTGGTTATAGAGTTTCCCCTGCAATCAGAAGGTGCTGTGATGTGTTCATGCCTGACTATAAGGGCCCACTTTACTTTACTTGACACTTTTTACTTACTTAAGATTTGGAGGTTTAGGGTCTCTCCTGTGATCCTAAAATCCTTCTACAAAACCCTCTACTCAGCTGCTCTTGAGAGCATCCTGACCATAAGCATCACTTCATGGTTTAGGAACTGCTCTGTCCAAGACTGAGAAGCCCTGCAGTGAGAGATCAGAGCAGCAAATCTGTTCTGCCCTCCCTGTAGAACATCTACACTAGATGCTGTAAGACCAGAGCAATCCAAATCAAGGACTTTTCCCATCCCATCTGAACTATCTGCTCCTCCTACTAAGTTCAGGCAAATGGTTCTGGAGCCTTATTGCCAGGAATGAGAGACTTAAGAGCTTTTATCCTCAGGTCATTAGGTTCCTCAACATGCCTCACATTCACTCAACAGCACTCCCCATACCAAAATGCCTTCTGTACCTTTACTATAAAGCACATGACCACTTGCCATTTGCACAATGGCAGTTTGCACACTTATTTATTGATCAGCAATGCACAACTCAAACCACACCATCAAGTTTGCTGATGACACAACCATGTTGGGTTTGACCAGAGGGAATGGTGAGGCAGCGTACAGAGAGGAGGTGCAATAGCTATTGGACTGATACAGTGTTGACAACCTTTCTCTGAATGTGGACAAAACAAAAGAGGTGATTGTTTACATTCATTTGGCAGATGCTTTTATCCAAAGTGACTTACAATATGAAAAAACATTCAAGTTTCAGGACAGTGTGAGAACCAGAGGAAAGTACCAAGTGCTAAATTTTCATGTAAGTAAAGTAAAGTGGCTCCTTATAGTCACACGTGAACACACCACAGCACAGCACACAGTGTGAAATTCTTTCTCTGCATTTAACCCATTCACCA
>JBBPCZ010101256.1:0-10969 GCA_037974445.1 Brycinus macrolepidotus
CAGAGCCCTGACCTCAACCCCATCCAACACCTTTGGGATGAACTGGAACGGAGATTGTGAGCCAGGCCTTCTCATCTTACATCAGTGCCTGACCTCATAAATGCTCTACAGAATGGGCACAAATTCCTTGTTGGTGTAATGGTCTGGCGTCTCAATACTTGTGTCCATATAGTGTAGTTAGTGAACTCTGTGTTTCAAAAATATCAGGATTTTCCTTACAGTTTTGACTGTGGTGAAATTGGCCTGAAATAAATAAAGTATATGGTCAACTAGAGGAAAGTTTTTATGCATTTAATACATTTTATTGCATTTAATGTTAAAACATGTTTACGGTTATACGGTTTGTAATTAATTTAGTCTTGCTTAAAAACTCCTATGATTTTAATCAAAAGCATACTTATTTTTAATATATATTCTGTGCTGTCTGGAAGAATGTCAAAGGTAAGTTTTGTGCCATATTTTTGCATGCACAAGGAACCTCGAACGACTTTTGAAGAAATACAGTGACTTTTAGAGATCAGTATTTTTATCTCTCGCCACTAACAGATTGTGGTCTTTTGCTGTTTTAGCTGCAGGTAGAGCTGTGAGGATGGCCCAGCTGTCACGGAAAGCTTTGCGCTTGCTTAGCGTGAAGAGACTCTTGCCTCCTCACGTCAGCGTGGCTTGGGCGTCCACCCATAAGGCTGTAATATTTGATATGTTTGGAGTTCTAATACCATCACCGCTCCCTAAAGCAACAGGTAACAAGCACTGCGTATTTCCCTGTATTTCCTGCTTCATTGTATTCTCTTATGACTTTTGTATGCCAGAAGATTCTGCATCACATAAGTAATAGACAGTCCCTTATTCAAACTAACAACATAAAACAGAGGCCAGAAGTTTGGGCCCACCCTCAGGTTGAAATAATAAACAAAATATCGCTCTTTCAAAATTTGATTAGAAACACTTAAGACAAATGTAACTGACTGACTTTCAATATTTTACAGTCTGTAGTAACACATTATTTAGCCACAAAGTCTCAGGCTGTTGGTTTTGAGGAAGATATATCAGGTCTGTCTTTAGTGCATGGACATTTAGAAAAGAAAAGAATCACTCAGTTCTTCAACATCACACAATTCCTTCTGGTTTATGCATCACTGGACAAAATTTCATTCATTCAGGATAATGATTCCAAGCATTCTTCAAAATTGTGCCGAAATTATATCCAGACCAAAGAAAAGCAAAAAAATTTTGAGAATGATGTCTTGGCCTTCTAAGTCTCCAGACCTTTCTCCTATTGAGCTATAGGGATGAGCTGGACTGTAAAGTTCAAAATGAGCATCCAGCAAATAAGACAGAACCGTTTGCTGCTTGAAAAGGTGCTGGGAGGGTTTGGACACATGCTGTTTCCAAAAATTTCTGGAAAGTATACCATGAATTTGCGCTGCTGCGATAAAGACAAGGGCGGTTATCTCATACGTAAACTTTCACATCCATTCAATTTCACTTGCAGTGTGTATTGTTACATTACACTTCAGAACAGTTACGTTTGTTTTAGGTATTTCTAATGTTTTCTTGTAATAAAATTTTGGAAGAGTAGGGTGTTTTTTTTTTTTTTTTTTTTTTTTTTAATCTGAGGTTGGGCCCAAACTTCTAGCCTGTAGTGTACTTTAATGAATCACAGCAGCAGTGTCATCTGTGCTTTAATTTTACTTAATTATAATGAATTTTTTGGTTAATTTCATTTTATCTGTTTTAGCTGTGTGTTACACCACTTTCCATTTCTGTGACAGAGTGGGAGGACAAGAATGGGGTTCCACGTGGCACAATAAGCCAAGCCATTAGGACCGGTGGTGATGGGAACACCTGGAGGAAGTACATGAGAGGGGAACTGGGCCCGGAGGAGTTTGTGGAAGCCTTCAGCTGGGACTGTAGCCAAATTGTATGTTTGTTTCTTGTATGATACTTGTGGTAAATTGAGAAACCTTTAAAACTCGAATCGTGACTAATTATGAATTCAGAATTCATACTGACATTCTCTCAAGCAACTTCATGAGAAGCCACCATGCGTACGCTCATGCCGAGACTTTGTTGGGGAGGCCTTACATGAAATAAATAAATAAATAAATAAATAGAGAAGAAACGCTTCCCCGAGAAATGATTTTCATCAACAACATGGTCTCAGCAAAAACTCCACATGAAGTTGCTTGAGAGAATGCCAAGAGTGTGTAAAGCTATATTCTTTATGTATTTAATTTTTTATTAAAATTTAATTTCATTTTTTACATTTTTGTTTTGGAAGTAGTTCCATACATAGCCATCAACATCAATATCTGTATGATATTCTTCTGTTCTTAAGAAGGTTTGATTTAGGAAGTACACAGTTAGCAAAGCAGAGAACATCTATGGTAGACAGATAAATGACATTTTTCTGTGCATATAGGTAATTGATTCCAGACTTGAAAAGTAGGCCGGTAGGGTTTCAGACCAAATCAGCTTTGCCTGTTTTGTATATTTTACACTGTATTGTTCTTTTCAGGTAGGCTTCGAAGTCCATATTGGCTCTTTCCATTCAGCTTTAACCAACGAGTCCATGACTCAGCCTCTCACAGTTATGATGGAAGCCGTGCGCTGTGTACGAGCCGAGGGTCTCAAGACCGCCGTGCTTAGCAACAACTTCCTGCTGCCTGGGGGAAAGTCCCACATGCCCTTGGATCCGTCTATCTTTGATGTGGTAAATAAATTTTGCCTGTGTCCCATAGCCATGGCATTAAGCTATGAGCAATAGACTGGTATCCAAAAAATAACACCAGAAACAGCAGCAGAAATGGAAACTAACCTTTACCTCTTTGTACTGTGTCAGCTGTAGTGGGCATTCACCATAAAGGTGAATAAATTTACATTGAAGTCCATTAAGTACATGTAGCATCAAGTGTGATTGGATCCAGTCTTCTGTTTGTCATCATCATGCAAAGGTTTCATGACTGTAATTTGTCTTTCTTTGTCTTCTTCAGATAGTGGAGTCCTGCAGGGTGGGCTTGTGTAAGCCAGATCCAAGGATCTACCAGCTTTGCGCTGATAGGCTGGGGGTTTCTCCTCAGGAAGCAGTGTTTCTGGATGATCTGAGTTTCAACGTGGAGGCCGCAGTGCAAGTGGGCATGCATGGCATCACGGTGAGTTCTGTACTAATGTTTTTCCATTGTAGTGTGAAGTAGTGATTGAAGGAGGGCTGGGTGATTCGACATTATTTGAAACAGTCATTTAACTAATCATTAGTGTGGCAGCAATTACACTACGTTTTTTCACACTAATTTTTATTCTACCTATTTTTTGGTGCTGTGTGTTACAACCCCCTATTGCCTTGTATACAGCTTTACAATAGGATGATCAGGGGCCGAGTATTGATTATTTCGATTATGTGATTAGTTCTGAATTTTTGGGCGAGTCACCTTAGGAATGAATATGGAGAGAGAGACAGAGGAATGTTCAAGCCTCACTCAGAGCTAAAGGCCGCCACAAACGCTGCGCCAAATGAGGAAAATGCACTAGCTAGCCAAAGAGACGGGATTAAGGCGAGTTTTGTCCAGAGCCTGTGACTGGAATGAGTCAATATTTGCTCATAAACAGCCTTTAAGACACTAAAGCACAGGTCATGAAATGAAAGATGCGTGTCACTGGTTTATTAGAAATAATCAGCCCATGAACGCTTATTTCTGCTGTTAGTTAGCTAGCAAGCTGCTAGCCAGCTCAGATAGCTGACTTCAGAACAAAGAGACTAAAGTGCGTTAAAGTGAGTCAGCCGTTTTCACTCAAATGCAACTTTTTCTCTGCTTCATGTATAATCGTTGTCTTTCTCAGCTACACACAATTTTACCACCGGTTTTTGGGTGTGCATGTTGGAAAAAATATTTACCTTTAGGAAGTCCATGTAATTTGATAAATGAAAAACACTTGTAGCTCTTGTTTTGGTTTTTAATAAGGAAACAATCCATTGGCATTAGTGGTAAAGCTGCTGCTATGTGGAGTCAGAAAGTCAGAGAAACCGGTTCAAATCTTGCTGTGGGCAGATTTATTTTTTTAACACAAATTTTTCACCAGTGTTTGGGTAGCCTCATTCTCAGTGCAGAAGTTTGGGTATGCACCACTTCTTGGACAGTGTCCGAAAATTGCTCATTTATTTGGTCAGAGAAAATGAGTACAGAGAGAGAGCGAGAGACATAGAGAGAGTGTGGCTCAGTGGTTTGAGGTGTCCTCTCTCATCAGTACAACTTTCAAGCCTAACCGAAAAAGTTCTGGCACACCCAAAAGCAGTGGAGCGGAGGCACGTAATAACACTTCACGTTTTCTTTCGGAAATGCATACTAGTTTCATTTGGGTTTTGCAAAGAAACAGCCACCTGGAATTTTGTCACTTAATTGCATGCATGTTTACGTTTGTGAATGAGGCTGACACAAGCCATCCGTTATCAACCATTTTCATTATATAACCGTTATATGCACACATTTACGGCATTTGGCTGACGCTCTTATCCAGAGCGACTTACAATCATTAGTTACAGGGACAGTCCCCCTGGAGACACTGAGGGTTAAGTGTCTTGCTCAAGGACACAATAGTAGAAAGTGGGGGGTTTGAACCTGCAACTCTGTGGTCATCGGGTTCACAGGCAAGTGTTTTACCCACTCGGCTACTACCACCCTACCACATCAGAGCTTAAGATGGAATGAGTGCACAAACGCAGTCAAGAAGTCTATTGGGAAGAAGATGGTTAGTTCTTATACACAGCACCGCCATGTGGCCAGATTATAAATATGGGTCTAAATCAGAGAGCTACAGTAAGCCTACAGTCTGCAGATTCTTTTCTACAGATTTTCTTTTTTATAATATTTTTAAAATGAAAGTTTGAAAAATGATTATTGCCTAACCCTTCCTGACAGTCACATTTGATTGTGGTTTTTAGTTCTTTGTTTCTGCCCATCAGTAGGAACATGATCAGTAGTGATTAACTGATGGTACCAGTGAGTTAAAATAAATATATATTTTAAGGTAAACAACCCCACCTAATGTTCATATGGTATACCTGGAGTACAGTGCAGATTTAATTTGATCAAAATAAGAATTATAACCTCAGTTTAGAGATGGGCAAAATTGTATTTATTGTTATTGTGATAAATTACAAACAAAAAATATATATCACCCCCAACATACTGTTCCAAGCCGACAGCACAACCCACTGCTGGCATGTTATATAGTATATATACAGCAAAGCAGGGATTAACAGCTCTGAGACTTGCAGGTCACACACAGAGACAGACAGTTAACGGGCTGCTCAAAGTTTCAATAAGAAGTTTTTTCTTGTTGAACTGCAACATACATAGGAAAAACGCATGTAGCTGCGTTTACAGGCTGATTATTTTGAATTAAACCGCGACAAACAGTGACGTCTTTTTTTTAATAACTGACCTGAGCTTTAGTGTCTTGAAGTCTGTTTTTGAGTCTGCAGTGTATTTAACTCCGTAAGACAGATTTGTTGCTCCGCGTTTTGTCACTTTTCAGCCGGCATAGCCATGACGTCACAGACTCTCTGTCCGCTACACACTTTTAAAGCGACTCACAGTAAGAGAAGAGCCCCTGAATTCTAGCTATAAAAATAATAATAATAATAATAAAACTTAAGAAGTTAAGGAGGCAATCACACTAAAAAACCAAGCACTTAGCCATGCAATCGTCACAGACAAACACTGGCAGTAGGGTGAGTCGTACTAAAGAGCTCAGAACTGGCATTCTCGTGAGAGGACAGTTTGTGAAATTTCTGCCTTGCTAGATTGGGCAATTTTAAGTGCTGTTATTGTGACATGGAAACATCTAGGAATAACAACAGGTCTGCCACGAAGAGGTGGATTACACAAACTCACAGAGTGCATAGCATGTAAAAATGACCTCTCCTTTACTCAATAAGTTCCAAACTGCCTATGGAAGCAACATCAGCACAAGAACTCTGCGTCGGGAGCTTCATTAAATGGATTTCCATTGTTGAACAGCTGCTCTGAGACTACGTTGCAGTGGACACATGTTCCCTGATGAATCGCGCTTTGTTATCTGGCAAATTTGGGTATAGCGGATGCCAGGAGAACGCTATGTACCGAATGCATAGTGCCGACAGTAAAGTCTGGTGAAGGAGGGATAATTGCCTGGGGCTGTTTTTCAGGGTTTGTACTCTAGATCCTTTAGTTCCAGTGAAGGGTACAGCATACAAAGACATTTTAGACAATTATATGCTTCCAACAGTTTCTTAGAGACCCTTTTTTTGTTTCAGCATGACTGTGCCCCTGTGCTCAACATAAGTGGGGCAACTCCATATTAATATAGATGGTTTTGGAATTGGATGTCCAACCCGGCTTATATATATGTGATGGTTGGGTGTCCACATTCTTTTGACCATATACTGTATTTGAATGTGTTACATAATTAATTTCAAATATCATCGGTAGAATTAAACGCATTGTGGCGAAGTGAGCTCAGCACTGACATCATTATAACTCTAATAAATCTTGTAAATCTAATCTTACAGAAAATAACATTATTGTAGAGCATTATTGTATTAGCATTATTGTATAGCATCGTTAACAAATGCTACTAACAAAGTGAAATCTTTTTCATTAAATGCTGCAAATTAACAATTTATGTTAACCAAAGTTGGATGGCTGTAATATCTCATGCTTTATTTTATGGTATTACAGCTGTTTTACTGGCCTAAGCGCCTACCCAGCCCTCATATGCCCTTTCCTGTTAGTTTATAACAGTCTAAAATAATTTCTTATTGGGATTCAAGTACTATTAGATGATTACTACTAGTGCTACCACTGCTGTTACTAATAATAAGTGTCACTTATACAGCACCTTTCACAATCTCGCTTTAGGAGATTTAAAATGAAGTTGCTGTTCACAGTGGAAGGTTTTAGAGGAGACTTGAAGGAGGAAATGCATGTATGGTTTCGAAGAGAAGGAAAAGAGAGTTCCACAGTTCAGTTGCTATAATAATACATAATAATAATACATTTTATTTGAAAAGCACCTTTCAAAACACTCAAGGACACTGTACACAACAAAATTATAAAAAGAATAAGCATAAGAGGAGACAATTTACAGAATCTACATAAAACAATCCAAAATAATATGGCAGAGTGAAGAAGATTATGTTGAATAAGCTACTTTGAACAGGTGAGTTTTGAGCCTAGATTTAAAAAGAGGAAAAGAAGTGATAGCACTGAAGGACCTGCTGCTCAGAGAGGAGAGTCTAGTGTAAGGAACTGAAAGTAGACAGATGTTGGAGGACCTGAGGGTGGCTGTAAGAACAGAGGAGCTCCCTAACGTATGTTTGGGCCAGCCCATGGAGAGCTTTGAAGTAAGAACTTGAAATTTGCTAGACAGTGGTACTTTCTCACTAGCCTAATGCAAGAGCTAGTGAAGGACACAAGACTTGCCTGATTAGACAAGTTATACCTACAGAATTAATTTTTATTTATGAAATACAGTTTTCTCCAGAGGTACACACGCTGGCTGAAAATGTAAACGTTTGCAGTCATTTTTTTTCTTAACAGACGTGATTCCACTGCCACTTTGCTAGAGATGGGTATCGAGAACCGGTACTAAACTGGTACCAGTTCCTGACTGGCCATTACTGAAAGATGGATAAGCTCCAGGACAAACGGTGCTGCTATGCAGCGTTAATGCATTCTAACATAGCGGCCATTTTTAAATGGTTGAAGCTGGATTGGATTAGTGGGGAGCCCTATCGCTACACACTTGCTCCTCCCTCATATCCCTTATATACACAGTCAACAATTTACAAATTTTCTCCATACCCATAGCTGGTCAGCTGACGTGTTTTGTGTGTGTTTCTGCAGTTCTTCAGTGAAACTAGGAAGCTAATGTAGGTAACAAGTAACGGACATTGATACCTCACCAGTTAGCGTTGTGTAAACTGGCTGCCTAAATCACACACTTGCCTTAAACCTGTTTGCTTTGTTTACTGTTTTTCTGTAGGTCAAAGACCCTGCTTTGGCGCTTAAGGAACTGGAGCAGGTGCTGAAGGTGCCTTTATCTGGTTTTGTTCCTGGTACCCAATCTGTGAGACAGAACCAACAACTTCCCAAGGACCAACTCATCCGCTACCTTAACAGCACTATTCAGCTTCCCCAAGAAGGTACATTAAAGCTGAGGTTTGGTGCTGGTGTTGTTATTGTTATGCTGATATACATTTGTTTTTAATCTTCTCCACTGTTTTAAACTGTTTTAGAACCAATCGCAGTCCGAGAATTCAGCCACAGTCCCTCTAGTTCCACATACCTCCTGAGCTGCGGAGGACATCAGCTTGTGCTGAAGAAGAGACCAAATCCTGAAGCTCTGAGGAAAGAACACAGGTTTGACCTGATTCATATGATTGGTTGTCTTTTTATTCATACACATAGATGATGCCATTAAAGATTTTGTAAGGTGTGAAAGTGTTTTGTGTGCTTTTTTTCAATGTTTCTTCTTCTGTAGACTTCTCAAAACACTTAAAGAAGTTGAGGTTCCTGTGCCAGATGTTATTGCCTTGTGTGAAGAGCCCAGGTAAGAGCACACTCACCTGGGGCCTCAAATATCTGTATCTTTAAGCCTTTGTTGATCTGAGGTCTCTCTAAAATAGGTTAGAAGAGTAATTGTCCATTTAAAAGACAATAATTTGGAACAAACATTAAGCTGGTTAAAATGCTGCGAGACCACAGTGACGTTCCCAATGTTACTATGTTGTATATCAAAAAACATTGCAAATTGTAAATATTTGACATATTAGTTAGCCCTGCTGTGAACACTAGCATGACCCAGTATGTTGATATGTGTGTATCATCTGAAACATCATTATCACTGTATTATCTGGTCCATTACTTTTGATCCATTCATCATGAAATGTTTGCTGCTGAAAAGGTCAGCTTGTCATTTGGTGAATAAAATGCATTAGTAAGATTTTGATACAACAGTGCAATAGTTCTTAAGGTTTTTAACTACAGCCTTTTTTGTCAGTGTCCTGGGCACCCCATTTTACCTGAGATCTTACTGCCAAGGTCGGATATTTAGTGACCCCTCTCTACCTGGACTGGATGCTGATGGGAAGAAATGTGTGTATGAGGCTGTGATCCGTACACTCTGCCAGATACACAAAGTTCACCCAAAAGCTGCAGGCCTAGAGGACACTGGAGGGCCAGGTAGGACATTAATGAATAATAGAAAGTACATTCAAGATTCTCACGATTCTTTCAAGATTCTTTATGTATTTGTCACACACACAGTTTTACAAGTACAACATGTAGTGAAATGTAACCCTGAGTCGACCCGTAAGACTGCGCAATAAAGTTATCAAATAAATAAAATTAAATTAAAGGGAAATTTGGAAAGGTAATAAAATATATAGAGAAAATAATTTTCCAGCTAAACAAATATTATAAACATTACAGACAGAAGCAAAGTGTAACAGAATAGGAATAGTACATTTCAAGCTCAGTTTATTATATTGTCCTATTCAGTGAAGGTGTTACACTCCAATGGAAGGCGGGACCTGTGTGATGAGAAATGGGATATGGTACAACTTGCATGCATAGCACCACCCTCAGGATGAAGTGTGACATTGCAGTGCCTCGTCCAAGTATTATGTCCCGCTGCCACTCTCTGTAGTTGTATTCCAAAACCACTGCATAAAGGGTAAAGGCCATGAAGGATACTCTGGGAGCGTTCTTGAAAATCAATAGTTGTTGGCTGTATGCAAAGTATCCTTAGGATTGTAACAGCCTTCAGTGACATATTGGTCTAGGAATAAAGCCCTCCTGTACTGCAGCCTAGCTCTTGGAATGCAGTTTGCATCTCACAAATGAAACTCATGTTGAATTGTGTAATTCAGGTTCTATGGAATTTGAAGTGAAGAGGTGGGTTCAGCAATACAAGGGCAATGAGACTTGGCATATTCCAGCCATGGACAGACTGACAGAATGGCTCCTCTCCCATCTTCCTGAACAGCAGAGAACCACACTGTTGCATGGAAACTTCAGGTTAGATATGCTCTTATCATTTTCTTATGGGTAGAAACCTGTTTACCTTAGCTTTATAGCCTTTTATCAGCCCACTCAAACTGCCAACCAGCCATGTCACAGTGGAAAAGCACATGGTTTGTCAAAAATATTAAATAGATCTATTTTCACTTATGCCAAGACATCCAGATTTTAGTGTGTGACGGGCCTTCATTGAGAAATGTTACCAGTGGAAACAATGAAAACAACTTATTTTGGAAATCAGGCATGACCTTCACTATTTATATGTATCTTACAAGCATATAAACATTTAAGCATTTTAAAATACTTTTTTAGATCATAATGTCCCTGGATGATAAACATTTCCCACTTGTGGGACTGATAAAGGGTTATCTTGTCTTATCTTATCTTATCTGTGTGTCTAATCTCCTCACTGAGTGATTGCGAGTGTCAGTCAGAAACCTGGCTATAAAAGCTGTTAAATACTCTTTGACCATTAAAGACAACCCTCTGATATCAGTCTGGCAGGAACAACTGTTTATGCTCAATGAAAAATTTGACTTTTCTCTTCACCTACAGGCTGAACAGCTTGGTGTTTGACTCAGAGAAGCCAAAGGTGAAGACAGTGTTGGGATGGGGCCTTTCCACTTTAGGAGACCCACTTATGGATGTGGCTTCCTTTTGTATGTCTCACTACCTGTGTGGTAAACCTACACAACCAGGTAAGAGCGCTTTCAGGCACACAAAACCCACCTGTGCTGGATTATTTTAAGTGTATATTTAATTATTCTGTAACAGAATACGGCTGCAGCAAATGATTGTAAAAAAAAAAAAATTAGGGGTGGGACTCGATTAAAAAAAATTAATCTAATTAATTAGAGGCCTTGTAATTAATTAATCTTGATTAATCGCATTTAATCGCACAAGAAAAT
>JBBPCZ010101267.1:0-10969 GCA_037974445.1 Brycinus macrolepidotus
TGCTGTCCTACTGATGCTCCTCTGCTCCACTGCAGGTAGGACTCAGGACTCACTGCTGGACTCTCTGCTGGTGGTCTACTGTCTAGGAGCTGTGGTGGGTGGTGTGTTGGAAAAGCAGCTGAAGCTTCTTCACAGATGATGGTTTTGCAGCTGTTAGAGTCCAACACAGCTTTTATGTTGTTTCACATTAAAACTAGCCTGGTTCAGTGTGAAAATAATGAAAAACACTAATTTCTGTTGTGATCTTTTAGAAGTCTTTTAGAAAAGCTTGCTCGCTTCCTGTCTGTGGGTGGACGTCGCTCGTTCCTGCTGATCTGTAAGCAGCTGTTTTTCTCCAAATCCTGCTCTAATGGAACCAGACACTGATCAACCAGATCCCGTGATCAATGAGGCCACTCTCTAAAGTCCTGTAAAATGATCAAGTGCAAAACTGCTCTCAGATTAGTGGAAAAGGAGCTGCTGGTAATAAATCTGTCCACTTGGGGGAGATCTGGCACTGTAGATGTTTTTGAAGATCATTAAGTAGCCACAAAAAAAACAGGGCTCAGAAATACTATTGACTATGGCAGTGTCAGAAAACAAAGACAGGAGAAGAAGACCAATATAAGACCAGTTATTGAACATAATAATTCAGAACAGCCTTCAAACAAAGCATTCTTTCCAGAAACTACACACAGTAAACCCATCCACAAAGTGTGATCTGAGAGGATGGGACAAACCTGTACTGGGCAATAACAGTATTCTGTACTAATAACAGGGCAGAGAAGACAAGTAGTACCTGGAAAATTTCAATGATCAATCCCTTTAATTCTCCATCACAAATCAAACTTGGGAAGAGATAGATTTTTCTAGCTTCATGTACAAGTTTCCAGTTATTTTGTTTTGAGATTTGAATTTCCTTCCTGAATCATGCCTGAATATACAAGGTGGTGGATCTGAGAATCATCTTAAGAAATTAAGAATTAAGAAGAAATTTAAAAACAAAAAGAACACAGTTAAGAAAGTGACACTGTAGGATCGAGAACCGTCATCTTCAAGGAAATGGGCAGATTGAAAGATTCAACCACTCATTGCAGCACATTTTGCTGCACACTTAGAAGATGTGAAAGACCCAGATGTTCTCCTTTGTTTCTGTCATTTGGTGAATCTCCGAGATTTCCCGTCAATGTTCTCTTCGGACAGGAAACTGACAAAATATAGTTAGCCAAAGTCAGAACTTGGAACAGTGGAAATGTACCCCTGTCCACCACTAAGAGCTCCTACGATGGACTTCAGAACTGGACCATGGACCAATAGAAGAAGGTAGCATGGTCTGATAACATGTTCTTCTACATCATGTGGATGGCTGTGTGTGTGTGTGTGTGTGTGTGTGTGTGTGTTTATGTGTGTGTGTGTGTGTCTTTGTGTAAGAGATGGACCACGAAGCACTATGGGAGGAAGGCAAGGCCGTGGAAGTGTGACGCTCTGGGTGATGATCTGCTGGAGAATCTTGGGTCTTGCATTCATGTGGACATTACATTGACACCTAAACACTGCAGACCAAGATCATGCCTTGATGGAGACACAGTTACCTAATGGCAGGGTCCTCTTTCAGCAGGATGATGCACCAAACATAGTTCAAGAATGGTTTGAGGAATATCACAAAGAGTTGTGGCCTCCAAATTCCCCAGATCTCAATTCGACCGAGATTCTGAGTTCACTCCATAGAGGCCCCACCTCACAACTTACAAGACTTAAAGGATCTGCTGCTGGTGCAGAACCACAGCACCTTCAGAGGTCTTGGGAAGTCCTTGCCTCAACGGGTCAGAGCTGCTTTAGGGGCATGAGGGGGACCCTCACAAAATCAGGCAACAGGGTTTGATGTTCTGGCTGATTTGTGTATTCATGCACACTTTACCCTTTGTAGTGTGTGAACTTACACCCTTCGTTGCTCACTAACAGGTCAACATAGAGTCACACAAAGGTCCACCAGTGTCTTAGTTAATCTGATAATAGAGTAATGGGGGAAGATTATTTATTTATTTGAGTCTATTTTAGCATGAAAAATCTGAAAATTACAACTCGATATTCCACTGTACAACGCAGGTTTGGTTGAAAAATGTTGTTGTGTTCTTTTAATGCTTCAATGTAGTCAGTATTAATGCATTTCAATCTGAACTGTCTCCCTCTGTGTCTCCTCTTCTCTGGTTAGACATGACCGGGGTCAGACTGGTGGACAGCGATGACCCCTGCTCTGGGACACCAGAGGTCCTTCATGAGGGAAAATGGAAGAGAGTGTACAGCCCATTTTTTCTCAACAATGATGCAGTAGTGATGTGTAGAGAGCTGGACTGTGGAAATGTAGTCAAAATTGTTCTCAGAAGTGATTTTAGAAACCAAGATGAAAATGAAACTGTAATTTGGACCGATTGCGAAGGCAATGAGACAGCCATTTCCCAGTGCAAGCTAACAAAAACTGATTATAATGTTAACCTCAGTGTAGCTGTTGTCTGCTCAGGTAAGAGTTCAAATGTTGGATTTTGTTCCAGATTGTGACATTTCTTTAACTTGAATAGTTTTTACTCCCTACTGTCCCATATGTTCTCAGATTCTGTGAGGCTTGTGGATGGAGCTGGACCCTGCTCTGGGAGAGTGGAGGTGAAGTTCCAGCAGTCCTGGACCACAGTGTGTGATTCTGACTTTGACTGGAAGGATGCAGAGGTGGTCTGTAGGGAGCTGGGCTGTGGGACCCCACTAACTCTACAGGGGGCGCTCTTTGGAGAAGGGAAACACCCATTTGGGACCAAAGAGTTCCTGTGTGAAGGTTCAGAGAAGCATCTCCTCAACTGTTACACCTCAACCAGAGAGGAGAACACCTGCACACATGGCAGTGCTGTGGGACTCACCTGTTCAGGTAGGAATTGCACATCAAAAGTGGTTGTAAAGGACTGTAATAAATTTTTGATCTTTTCTCCTTTTTGTCTCATCATTGTCCAGAGCCCAATGATCTGAGGCTTGTGGGTGGGAGCAGCCGCTGTGCTGGAACAGTGGAGATGTTTCATAGTGGAGAGTGGAGGTCCATCAGAGGTTTGTGGTCCATGAAAGAGGCTGCTGTGGTGTGCGGACAGCTGAACTGTGGCTCTGCCATTACATGGAGGATTTCTGCGAGATATGAGTATGAATGGACGTTTTTGATTTTCTGTAAGCGGTTTGAATCTGCGCTGAGGAAATGTGAGAACTTCTATAGTGACCGTGATGGTTTTTTCGCTGAAGTCATCTGTTCAGGTAATGCAGCACCCTTTCCTACTAAAATGTGTGATTTTACATTCATAAGAAGTGTGAGTGTATTTCTACTGAACACTTTGCCATTCTACATAATTGTGCAGCGGTGTGATATTTAGTGTGATTGCTGATGCAATTACACTGCTAAAACTTAAGAACAATAATGTTACTGCTGTTGCAATCACAGTATTGTCCTTCATAAGTTTTATTTATATTATTAATCTTGTATTGCTGAAAAAAATGTGCTGCTTCTCATCCGAGATTGTGTGGAATTTTGAAATGGTTCCAATGCCAAAACATCTGTTTAGTTTTGATTATTTAAAATCGCTAATTTTCCCAATAGTCTTCCATTCATGAAACGTTGCCTATTGTGATGTCACATCACTCTGCGAGCTGTTGCTGAGAGCCAGAGAAAACACTGCAGGGTGGAGGAGAAATCAGCTGCTAAACACGTGGCATTAGGAGAGATGAGCCCCATCACCGGAATGAGTCAAAAGTACATTAGTTGAAGAGTTTAACTGAACCAGACGTTTTTTGCTCAAGTAGACTTATTTCTCTGCTGTTTTAATCTCTTTCATGGCTGCAACCCATTTTTGGGTGCAAGCAGCTCGCACCAACTTTCAACCGTCCTTAGACATAAATGGCTTGGGCATAAACAATAAATTAATGCCATCTCTTTGGGTTAGTGGTAACACGCAGTGCACTGAATGAAGAGAGAAGTGCCAGTTTTATACCATGCTGTGAGCAAAACTTTTTTTAACACAAACATTATTTGGCCATAACCCCAGTGTTTGCATCTCTCCAATCATTGGTTTTATAGCAACTAAGCACTTTGCATTTTCTCGTGGAAATGCATTTTCTCACCCATTTTTGGCCGTGTGTTTTGGAAAATATGCCTATATTTAGCCGTCAGTGCCTGTAGTTTAAAGAAACATTTTTAACTGTCGTTTTGGTTATCAAGGAAAAACTCTGTTTAATTTAGTTTGAGCAGTTTGAAATGAGTTTCTGCTCTGTTGTGTTTGCCACTTTGCTCCATGCATTTTCAGCCATTCTTGATCATAAATGGTGTCTAAAAACATTCTTAGCAAACCCCTCCTCTGTAGCTCACTGGGTTTGCACTGAGGATTATAGACACAAAGGTTCAAATCCTGCGGTGGGTGGAATGTTTTAACATAAACTTGTTTTGGCCATAAAACCAATATTTGGGTGCCTCTCTCTCTCCGTACAAAAGTTTGGGTACATGCCACTTCCTGGGCAGTGTCCGAAAATTGCTCATTTAAATGGTCATTGAAAAATACACAGCGAGAGAGTGGCTGAATGATCTGAGCTGTCAGTAGAGTTTGTAGGTTCAAATCTGCCTAAGGGCAAAAGTTAAGGTGCTCCGCTCTCTGGTCAAAACAATTGCCAGCCCTCTTGTTGTGAAGAAGTATTGGTACCCCTATCTTTTTGACCAATGTTTTTACATTTACCGTCTCCTCTGAAACTGCAGCTGCCGTCTAGCAACACCTTAGCAACCACTTACAGCATCATAGGAACCACCTCGCAACACTACGGCAACCACTACAGTTACCTTAACAACCGCCTGCAGTGCCATAGTAACCACCTAACAACAACACAGCAACCACCTAGTAACAACATAGCAACTAATCATTTAAAATCAATAATTTTGCCCATAGACCTCCATTCAGTGACCGTTGGCCATTGTGACGTCACCTCATTCTGCAAACTGCTGGCAGAGGAGAAATCAGCCACTAAACATGCAGCATTAGGAGAGACGAACCCCATGACTTTATATGCACTTTTAATGTGGGTTGTTTTAACCCTCACTACCTGGTCTACTGGTTAATGCTCCACGCTGAGAGAATTAGAGCCGTGGGATCAAATCCACAACATTTCTTTTGTTAAAAAATCAGCCTTTAAGAGCCCTTCCTTTTCAGGTGAGCACAGGACAATCAAATATGTGTCACTATTGTGGTTTATAAAAAAACCCATTAAGCCCATTAACACATGTTGTATACTCCGATACTGCTCTCTGGAAGTCTGTTTTTTCTCTGTGGCCACGCACACCCCATCCCCGCTCCACCCCGATGAGTGCTGAATGGAGATTTTTCTCTGGTTATCTGAAGTGTTTTAACTTTCTGTGAGGGACGTGTGTGTGCACAGAGACAAAGGTTTGAGACACCAGAATGTAACTGCTGCACATAAGAAAAAACCTAGCAAGATTATAGCAATCATTAGTAACCATCAAGCAACACCATAGGAACCACCAAGTATCAACCACAGGTACCATAGCAACTGTGTGACCATACCACATTTTCTCATGGAAATGCACTCTAGTTTACAATGTGCTTTAGGTGCTTAGTAGCTGAAACCTGTGCAGTACATCAGAGTAATTCAGTTAGACTCTTTTGGTATTACCCCACTGTCACCCAAAGTAATTGCACAGAACTTTGAAGTTTGACCAATAAGTGCCTAGAATTCAAGGGATTGTAAAAGAAAAGTCTTCCCATTAAGCCCACCATTATGCCCAAGCGTTACCAATAAAATAACAGAAGAAATTGCAAAACAATAAAGCCCTGTATCCAGAAAGAGACTGGGTCATACTAAGCCGAATGCAAGTTACAACCAGAACGGTTTTCAAAAAGATAATAAAAGAAGTTTGAGAGGTGGAAATCCAGACATATGCACTGCATTAACAGCGATTCTTGTGTTATGTCAGACTCTGTGAGGCTTGTGGATGGAGCTGGACTCTGCTCTGGGAGGGTGGAGGTGAAGTCCCAGCAGTCCTGGACCACAGTGTGTGATTCTGACTTTGACTGGAAGGATGCAGAGGTGGTCTGTAGGGAGCTGAACTGTGGGACCCCAATAACTCTACATGGGGCGCTCTTTGGAGAAGGGAGACCATTTGAGACCAAAGAGTTCCAGTGTGAAGGTTCAGAGAAGCGTCTCCTCAACTGTTACACCTCAGCCAGAGAGGAGAACACCTGCACAGGTGGCAGTGCTGTGGGACTCACCTGTTCAGGTAGGAATTCCACTACATCTTGAACATTCCTGAGTACATTTGAGTATCTATCTCTTCTTCCTGTACAGGACCTGAAGATGTGAGACTGGTGGACAGGATTGGTCACTGTGCTGGAGCAGTGGAGATGTCTCACGGTGGAGAGTGGAGGAGAGTGCTTTTCTGGGACGAGGAAGGGGCAGCTCTGGTGTGCAGACAGCTGCACTGTGGCTCTGCTGTGGCAATGACAAAAGGAACGTTTGAAAGTCATAAGACTGCACTGTTTGTCATGTGTATAGGAGATGAGTCTACATTGAGGGATTGCCCGTGTTTAGATGAGATATCCGGCATGAGCACTGGAGTGATCTGCTCAGGTAATTCAGGGATGGATTTCAGGGTTTTTAACCCTTCAGTGGGGAGTGTTTTTGACAGTTCTACCTGCTGCTGTGTGAGTTTTTTTGCTAGTGTGTCAGCATTCCACACTAAAATTCAACAATCCGTTACTTTGTGTTGTAAATTGTTCTTGTAATTGCTCCGGTTGTGCCGCCTGACTGCAGAGCTGTTACATATCTCTTCATCAGTGAGATGATGTTTGCCTTGATGCTGGTGTCACTCGTTTGACTTTGACTCGTTCGATGGGATGATTAGGTTTTTTGTACAACAGCACAAGCTGTGGTTGCCATGGTTACAGTGCCATAGTAGTTTTCTTCTACTACTGCTTCTTTAACCTGCGGGGTTCCCCAAGGGTCAATCCTTGGTCCGTTACCATCTTCATTTTATATCTTTCACTAAGCAGGTGTTTTACAATCTTTTAATGACATTTCTTATCACTTTTATGCTGATGATATCCAGTTGTATGAGTCTTTTAAACCACACCAGCTTGATAGGTTGTCCAGTGTAGCTGATTGATCCTTACAGATAAAAGATTGACTTTCTAATGATTACCTTTATTTAAATTCCAGCAAAACAGAAACTATGACTGTAGCTCCTTCTGATGTTTACCCCAAAATTAGTCAAATAATTGCCTCACTGTGTACAACTGCCAAGTCAAGTGCTTCAAATTTGATTCCACTTTGGGGTTGGATTTGCTGTAAAATCAATTGTAATAGAATAATAGAATCAATCAATAATAGAATAGAAATCAATCTTTCTATTACTCTTACTATTTCTTGTTATATTCCTTACAATGGCTCCCTGTGGAATTTTGGATTTGTTTTAAAATTCTCATGCTTACATATTGAGCTCTGATTGGTCAAGCTGCAGCATATACTTCTTCTTTCTAAACTGTGTTGTTGTAATTTTGGAGTGTTAATTGTTTTTGTCCACTACTGCGTGTGCGCTCTATGTTTGAAGTATTTGTAAATTAACTGTGAGTTTGAGAAAGACACTAAATAAATAAAAATAATAGCAATAATAATAATAATAATAATAATAATAATAATAATAATAATAATAATAATACCATTTTCCGTACTCTTCTACCTCAAGTGCAAAGTTTGTTAGTTGTTTCACGTACGAGTTTCAAGACTGGGCTGGTGGAGACTTTCTGTTTGTGGTTCCACGGCAATTATGGTTGGCAGACTAATTTAAAAAACAATTAAAAACTTTTTTGTTTAAGAAGTTTTGTTTAGATTTTTCTATGTTTTGTGTTATCATTTATGTGTTTTAATAATTTTGCTGTACAGTACTTTGTGACTACATCTGTGAAAAATAATTAGATCTTATAAAGTGTGATTAGATCTAAAGTAGAAAATAATTATTTTTCCACAGATCTCCTGGAGCAGCCCACTATCTCCTTATTATCTCCCACAAGAGTGTCCAGGGATCTCCAGGTTCCAGAGGTGTTCAGGGGCCACAGCTTCACCATCACCTGCACCGCTCAGCCGCAGTATCCAGAAGGAACCATCCACCTCAGACTGCCCTGGACCAACAGAAGCCACACCCAGCCAGCTCTCAATCATTCGGCCTCCTTCTATTTTACTGCTGCAGATGATTCCCACCAGGGAAACTACAGCTGCGTCTACAAGAACCAGCTGAGCTTTCAGAATGAAACGTTTCAGGTTAATGGGTCAATCTTCCACAACTTCTCCTCTGAGAGTGAACTTCTGTCCCTCATGGTCACAGGTAACCAATGACTTTCCATGGCACGGACAAACCAAAACACTGTCAGATCTTTCAGGCCTAAAATTGTGTGTGTGTGTGTGTGTTTGATTCAGATTCTCCATTGCCTGCAGTCATCACCAGAATGGTGCTTGTTCCATTTCTGATGCTGATCACCTGCTCATTCATCTTCCTGACCTTCAGAAAGTTCATCGGTTTCTTCAGAGACACTCCAGGTGAGGAACTACATTACCCAGAGTGGTCAATCCTGGATCAGGTGATCAATTATACCTCCAACAGGGTGCAACTCATCTTCAGATGGTTCAGATGTGTTGAGAAAATTACCCTTGAGTAGGAGGAGCATAAATCACTGATTAAGTGTTCAAGGTTACTTTATTGTCATCAGCAGCTGTGAGCACATACATAGTGTGATGAGACGCTTCTCCACAGACCACAGAGTAACATATAACAACATTCAACAAAGTGCAAGTTACAACAGAAATAATGTGATGAATAAAGAATACATCATTATAAAAGTAATGTAATGTAATAGTGTAGTATGAATGGAATGTAAACCTTCCAGAGTGACTAGTGTTGCAACATAAGTCTGATATTGCACAAGAGGCAGTTACAGCATTGAACTGCATTGAGTAAGTATAAATTGTAGCTTGTCAAATCAAATAATAGGACATAAGCGTTACTGTAGTGGCAGAAACAGTAAACAGAAGGTAAATGCATTGTAGGAATGCAATCTAGTTATTATTATTCCTTTTATACCCGAGAAAAGGCGCCACTTCTCGTCCGAGCTCATGTGGAATTTTGGAACAGTTCCAATGCCAAAACGTCCATTGATGTCTGATGTGATAGTGATAGTGATAGTGGTAGTGATCATTCGGTCATACGTGAACACGCCACAGCACACATCATAGTGTTATGTGGTGTGCGTGTATGATCAGGAGCTGAGAACTGATCATTTAAAAGAAAAAATTTGCCCATGGACCTCCATTCATTGGCTGTTGGCCATTGTGACGTCACCTCACTCTGCAAGCTGCTGGCAGAGAGGCAGAGAAAACGCTGCTGACAGAGGAGAAATCAGCCGCTAAACACACAGCATTAGGAGAGACGAACCCCGTGGCTTTATATGCGCTTTTAATGGGGGTTGTTTTAACCCTCACCACCTGGTCTATTGGCCGAGAGAATCAGAGTTGCGGGTTCAAATCCAGCTCTGAGCAAATGTTTTTAACTCAAACTTCCTTTTGTTAAAAATCAGCCTTTAAGAGCTCTCCTTTTTCAGGTGTGCACAGGACAATGAAATATGTGTCGCTATTGTGGTTTATGAAAAAGCCCATTAAGCCCATTAACACGTTTTATACTCTGATACTGCTCTCTGAAAGTCTGTGGCCACACACACCCCATCCTCCATCCACCCTCCACCCTCCACCTACACTGTTGCTGTAGTGGCAGAAACAGTAAGCAGAAGGTAAAATGCAGGTGCTATTAAAAGTCCAGAGTGTAATATATAGAGGTATACAAAGGTTTGACAGAGACAATATAGACAACACAGCAGTGTAACAGTGTAGTGTGAACGGGATGTAAACCTTCCAGAGTGACTGACCACAAGTGTGCTGTTGCACATATTGCAGTTACGGCATTGGACTAAACTGAGTGAGTGTAAATTATAGGCTTATCAAATAACAGGACATGAGTGTGTCTGTAAACAGAAGGTAAAGTGCAGGTGCTGCTAAAAGTCCAGAGTGTAATATGAGAACTATATACAGTATAAAGTGAGGTGGTTCACTGGAATGACACCTGGTTAGGCAGGGATTAGACATTTATGTGCATTCTGCATATTATTGTGGTCAAATATCATTTGTGTTACAAGTAAACTATTAATTTGTGTATCATATTTATACCCCAGTATTTTGTGCATATAGCATAGTGTATTTTGTTCTGAGTATTTTTTTAAGTTTTTATCTGACTTTTATTAGACTGTATTTTATACTGTTCTTGTCTATGTGTCTCTTTGTGACTATGCAATCGCAACACAAGCTTTTTCCTCCACAATCAATAAAGTTTTCTGATTCTGATTCTGATTGTCAACACACCTGGATCAGGAGATTGATTATACATTCAACAGGCTGCAGCTCGTTGTCAGATAGTTCTATTGATTCAGGCATGTTGAGAAAATGACTCTCAGGTAGGAGGAGTGTAAATCACTGATTTAAAATGTTGAGTTTATTATTGTGGTGCACTGGCGTCTACAGGGCAGCAGGGGGCAGCAACTGCAGTCCGGTCAGGAGAGGAGCTGCCCACAGCAAAAAAATCATTCTAAAAAATTATGTAAAATTAAAAAAAAGAAAAGATGTACTATTAGCATGCAAAAATGTCTGCAAACACTGTGAGAAAATGTTACTAAAATTTTACTAAAAACAAGAAAAATTCTAAAAAAAATTGATTATTTATCTTACAAATCAGTTGTTCTTAAAATAATTTTAAAAATTAGTCTGTTCCTTTCAGGACTTTCTGGCTTGTTAAAATTTCATTTTTCTTGCAGTGGAGCAGGAGGAGGAGGAATCAGGTTCATAGAGGGTTAGTGAGTGTGTGGTGTGG
>JBBPCZ010101289.1:0-10969 GCA_037974445.1 Brycinus macrolepidotus
GTGCAAACCATAAATCAAAGTAGTACACTGTCAGTGCTCAAAGTACAGAGTGACCAGATTTTTCTTAAAGCATGATAATGCACTCTGAACCTGAGATGGTTACAACTACACAGCCTAGCCTAAGATATGGTCATATTTCTGGGGGAAGAAAGCATATCTACGTTTTCTGGGAGCAGTTGAGACCTCTGGGTGCTAACTATGTCTCCTGCAGTTGAAAAGACACACTTACTTTGGACAAAGATCACAGGGACGGACAGGTATGCCCTGGGAAGTGGAGACAGCAAAGGATATGGTTGTGTGGAGGTTCTGTAAGTGTCTTTGCATAGTGCTCATGTTAGCCGCGGTGTATGCCCCCCTATCCACCTAGCGATTTGTATGAGGGAAACACGTGAGACGCCGAATGTATCCCCCCCTCCCCATTCTAGACCCCCCACATTAAAAATGTTTCCAACGCCCCTGTTTAGATGTCATGTTGACTGCTGCTGGATGCTGCTTCGCGAGACTGCTTTTCGTGTGACCAGAAATATCGTCACATTTGAATATGGCGAGATCTTGTGTCACGAGATCTCTCACATCACTAGTGGTTATGCAAGCAGTCTGGATTGCTTTATGTATGCATGTGAGTATTTGCAAAATGCATTTTGGATGTTGTAGTGAGAGAACAATGATGGACTAGAAGAAAAAGGATACATAATCATGAATTCTGTCTAATCGATGAGGCCAAGAAATGCAATCCTGCTCTACAGGGCATAACAAGAAAACCTTATATATTAATCTTAAACTGTAATACCCTTTTAACTTCTCGAAATAGGAATATTGCTGCATGCCAGCTGCACATAAGCTGACATCATAAAACAATCTTGACAAAACACACATATCCACAAGCTTAGATTTACATTTACGGCATTTAGCAGACACTTTTATCCAAAGCAACTTCCATTCCCTAACTACAGGGGGTAGTCTCCCTGGAACAACTTGGGGTTAAGAGTCTTTCTCAGGAACCCAGTGGTCGTATGCTGAAGGTAGGATTCAAACCTATGACCTCTCAGTCCAAAGGCAAGTATCCTACCCACTATTCCACCACCACCAGTAGTATACTACAATTTAAGAATCTGGTAGTGTTTTAAAATAGTGTTTCAAACAAATGCATGAGTTTTAGCTTGCTTGTAGCATGTATGCAGCAATGTTTGTATTTTGACTACATGAAGACTTCATAGGTCCCAGTGCTTTGGGCTGATGAAAATGGTATTCATTTTTTTACTTTTAAAATGGCTTAGACTCAGATCTCTTATTTAGGAACATCATCAACTAAAATAATGCAGTATTTCATAGGTCTCCAAGATGTGCATTGCTTGTCTATGCATCAGCAGCCTAACATTAAATATAATGGGCAGTAGAGGGCTTAACTAAAAGTACTAATTGTTGATTGTCTCACCACCTGAATCATAAATGGGCCTAGACCTGTTTCCCAAAGGACAATCATTTGTGCCATTAATTGCAAAGTGGCAGTTATTAAATAGCCCTTTTATTCTCATGTGTTTCAAAAACACATGGACTTCAGTCCAAAATGTAGTGTAGAAGTCTTGAGCCACCCCTCATTTCTTCTTATTTTGATATTCTTGTATTTTTTATGTAGTCTTGATGAATAACTCCGAAGGCTTTCTGAAGGACTTTCATTTTCTGTCCAGTCCCTGTACCTGATCAGTTTCAAAGGAATGTTTTTTGTACATATGAGTCATTGAATCATGCAAAGCCATCTAACTTAATGCATACCAGAAACAGATAACTCACTGTTTTGTTCTGTTACTCTATTCTGTTACTCTACTCTATTTGAGCGTCCTTAGCTCAGAAATACAACCTGAGCTGGTGTGCCACGATGCCAGCCTGGACCTGGATATGGTTATCAGGCTGACCGTGAGCCTTGACCAGCATCTGAAGGCTAAGAGGCATCACCCAGTGCATTCTGGCTTTTCCACCCAACAGCCCCAAACTAGAATGCTGGTGGAAGCTGACTGTCCCATGTCTGGGCCCTCCAGTGGAGAAGCAACTCTGGAACCCATGCAGCTGGATGTGTCACATCTCTTCAGCACTGAGTTCACCCACTGGCAGTGGCAGGGGCTGTGCTTATACTGTGCTTATACATCTTGGTCCCGTCAATGCAAGTCTAAGTCTTAATATTCCTCAGGAGTATTCCGATTTATAAGCAGAATGCCATGCCACCAGAGCACCCGGTCTCCCCCATCGGCCTTGGGACTGTTCTATTTAGCTCCTGCCCAGAACCACACCTCATCAGTCACCCTCTGTCTGAGCCAGAGACTCAGGCCATGGAGGAGTACATGGCTGAGGCCCTCAGGAAGGGGTTCATTAGCCATTACGCATCCTCTGCCTCTGCAAGTTTTTTCTTTGTAGAGAAAAAGGATGGCAGCCTCCACCCCTGCCATTGATTACCAGGGGTTTAATGCAATCACAGTGAGATACCTGCATCCGCTCCTTCTGATTCCATCGGCCACTGAACAGCTCTGCAGGGCAACGGTATTCACTATAAGGGCCAAGGTATCTGCAGTGAATGACTGGCCAGAGCCAAAGACATCCAATGGTTTTTGGAGTTTGCAAATTTCTATTGCAGATTTATCTAGGACTTCAGTTCTATCACTGCTCCCCTTTCCAACCTCCTCAAAGGAAAACCCAGAAAATTAATAATGACTCCTCAGGACAGAGTCACATTTAATCACTTGAAAGAACTATTTACCAGAGCCCCACTACTCAAAATGACTGATCCTTCACTCCAGTTCATTGTTGAAGTAGATGCTTCGGAGGTTGGAATAGGGGCAGTATTATCACAGTGACACGGAAGTCCTGGTAAACTGCAACTCTGTGCATTTTTCTCAAGAAAGCTCATGGAGGTAGAGTGTAATTATGACACTGGAAACTGTGAACTGTTCGCTATCAAAGTGGCCTTAGAGGAGTTGCATCATTGGTTGGAGAGAGACCTCATCCTTAATACATTTTTTTTTACATTTTATTTATACTGCACTTTACATTATCCGAATCTCAAAGTGCCTACAGAATTTGAAAAAAGAGAAAAGAAAGATAAATAAATAAATTGTTTCATAGACTAAAACATGCTAAAAACAAGATTAGAAAAGGGGAAAATTAAAAAAAAAATACAATAAAAGATTAAAAACCGAAAGCTCTACGAGAAAGAAATGTTTTCAGTCATCTTTTAAAACTGTCAGTGGATTGTAGAGCCCTTAAGGTGTCAGGGAGGGCATTCCATAGGTGAGGGGCAGAGGCACAGAAAGCTCTATCCCCCATGGATTTTAATTTGGTTCTGGGTACCTGGAGCCGGTTTGAGTAAGTGGAGCGGAGGGAGCATGTTGTGGTTTGAGGGATAAGTAGTTTTTTGAGGTAGAGGGGTGCATTTCCATAGATGCATTTGTGAGTGAGGAGACAGACCTTGAATTCAATCCTGGCGGAGACAGGAAGCCAATGGAGTGAGTGGAGAACAGAAGTGATATGATCATGCTTCCGAACTCGCATCAAGATTACCGAGTTGCAGTAATCCAGTCTACAGGAGACAAAAGCATGGATCAACTTTTCAGCATCTTGTAGGGTGAGAGTGGGGTGGAGTTTGGCAATATTTCAGAGGTGGTGAAAAGAGATCTTGCAAAGGTGATTGACATGGGATTCAAAGGTGAGGTTGGAGTCCATTTTAACGCCAAGGTTAGTGACTGATGAGGAGAGAGGAATGTTATGACCAGAGATGGCTCATCCACACCTTTATCTCCTCTAAACAGATGGCGAGTTGAGATGATGAGGATGATGACGGTGGCAGAAATGGTGATAGGGATGAAGGTGGGGTCGCAGCAGTTGCTTTGATGTACAGCTGTGTATCATCAGCATAACAGTGGAAGAAAACTCTGTGGTGGCTGATAAATTGGCCGAGGGGGAGGAGGTAGAGGATAAAGAGAATGGGGCCAAGGACAGATCCTTGAGGGACCCCATAGGTGACTGTGTGTGGATGAGATCTGGCGTGTCCAAGGGAGATGTATTCTGTTCGATTAGTGAGGTATGACTTAAACCAGTTAAAGGCAGTGTCCGTGAGTCCAATGGTGTGATGCAGTCGATGAAGGAGTATGGTATGGTCAACTGTATGAAATGCAGCAGACAGGTCTAGGAGAACAAGGAGAGAGGGAGAACCGGCATCCGCTGCCATAAGAAGGTATGTTTCAGTGCTATGGGTAGGGCGGAAACCTGATTGGAATTTTTCATATAGATTGTTTTGTTTAAGGTGGTACTGAAGATGGGCAGCCACCACTTTCTCCAATACTTTGGATAAAAATGGGAGATTGGAGATGGGTCTGTAGTTTGACAGGACATCTGTATCAAGAGTGGGTTTTTTGAGTAGTGGTCTGATTATGGCCTTTTTTAAAGCAGAAGGGACATAACCCACTTGAAGGGAGTGGTTTATAACTGAGGTAATGAGGGAACCTAGGGCAGATATTTGTAATTTCACCAGAGCAGTTGGGAATGGGTCCAGGGAACAGGTAGAAGGTTTCATCCTCCTGATAATATCCAGTACCTCTTCCAAGGTGACTTCAGGAAAGCAGTCAAGGGGGTGGTTGATGGCAGGCAGTGCATAAGTTGAATGATCAGTATGGGCAGAAGGGCCAGAGTGAACAGAGCGAATGGATGTAATTTTTGATTTAAAGAAGGCCATGAAAATATTGCATTGTTCTCTAGTGGTGGCTGTGGGTGGAGGGGATTGTGGTTTGAGAAGATGGTTTACAGTCGAGAAGAGTTGTCTGGAGTTGCCTGTACTATTCACGATGGCGTCTGAGTAAAACTGTGATCGTACTTCTTTGAGGGACTTTGCATAAGTCTTTGGTGCTCCTGGTAGATTTGCTTGTGGACAGTGAGGCCAGAGGCTTTGTAGAGGCACTCAAGGACACACCCAGCTGCCTTCATTTTCCGTAGCGCACTTGTAAACCAGGGTGCTGAATGAGTGAAAGTAACCATTCTGGTTTTGATAGGGGCGTGAGCGTCCAGGAGGCTGCTCAGCTGGGTGTTGTAATAGTCCACTGCATCTTCAGCTGATGAAAAATTGGTCAGGAGATGCTGGAGGTCTGCTGTCATGATGTCTGGGTTAATGGTCTGGGTTAATGTTGTTGATATTTCTGAAATGTATTTGGCGTTTAGGCTTAATGAGACGAATGAAGATGGAAGTTCCATGGAAATGGCCTTATGATCGGGCACACTCAGGTCATAGACCTGCAAGTTGGTGAGAGAAGCAAAGTTTGTGATGACCAAATCAAGAGTGTGCCCCCTGGTGTGTGTAGGGACATCGACAAGTTGTCTCAAATTAAAACAATCCAATAATTGGAGAAATTCACCCGCAGTACAGCAGGAGGGGTCGTCAACGTTAATATTCATGTCCCCCAAAATTATGACATTTGCAGCAGATACACAGAAGGTTGTGAGAAGGTTGGACATCTCTGAAATAAACAATGGATTTGGTTTCGGTGGTCAATAGACAAGAAAAAGCAGCATGGGCGAAGGGGGTTTGCATTTAAATGCAAGACATTCAAATCAGAGCAGTTCAGGTAAAGGCAGTGGGGACAGATCCAGATTGCTGCGATAGATGACTGACAGGCCACCTCCACAGCCTGCGCTGTGAGCTTTCTGAAAGTATCTGTACCCCGGGGGACAGCTCTCATTCAGAACAGAGAAGGTATCTGGTTGGTGCCATGTCTCTGTAATGCACATCAGATCCAAACACTTGTATATGGTCGTGTATGAGACAAGATTTGTTTGTGAGTGACTGGGCATTGAAAAGTTCCATTTTGATGCTCGATGAGGCAGCAAGTCTTTGTACTGGCCGTAGTAGACCGAGATCCACTCCACGTTTTCCAGCCTGCTCTCTGTGAGGTGTTACCATGGAGACGCCAGAGCTACTTATCCAGTAGGAGAGGGAGTTCTGATGACGTGTTCGAGCAACTCATGGCCGACCAGAGAGCTGTGATGGTCTGAGACTGTGAGTAGACAAACTTTCGGCGGTATCTTCTGTGGACATATCTCGGCCGGTAAATGAGTCCATGTTTTTTTATTACTGATATGTCTGTCGGAGTAGTGAAGTTGCTGAGATTCCTCCGTTGGTTGGCGGAGTAGCTCAACATGCTAGTGCCCTAAGTTGGAGAAAGTTAATTGTTGTTAGCATAGCCGCTAATGCATCTGATCCCTCGCAGCGGCTGCGATGCGTGGATCCAGGCTGCTCCAGGTGGAAGTATCGCACCCCCGGCAGCAGCGATGAGTGCATCCTGCCCATGGTGAGCTGAGATCATACTAGTACAGCAGGGTTCCTTCGGACGCATGGTAGCAACAGATCCAAACATTATACTACCAGGATAGTAGAAGCCACTTGAGTGGTTAAACTAATAGTAAACAATAGCTAAAGTCAGGTATAACTAATGATTATAACTAACTAATAATTCTCAGGTGGAGAAGCGGCGAACATGCAACGCCAGCGTCCTCTCCCTCGATCAACCAAGCAGCAGTGTGTGTGTGTGTTAGTGTCTTTTTCTGGTACTTACTGACCACTGGAATCTTGAATACATCTGGCAAGCAAAAATATGAACCAGAGGAGCGGTGTTGGATCCCAGGCTGAGACATCCTGAGCCAGGAACTCATCGATGAGTTCCACAGCGCACATCTGGACCGGAACGCTCCTTGACCTAGGGGTCACCCTCTCTGATGCTGCCCAGGTTCGCTGGTGCCTCAGAGTCCAGAGCAGTTGCACACCAGATTGGTTGAGTTGCTGGGGACCTCTCATCCCCATTCAGGTGACGGTCCTGGAGGGGGTACTGTCATGGCCAGCTCACGAGTGCTACGCCCTGGGCCATTCACATCAGCCTGGGCCATTTCTCAGCCTTTTGTGTCAGTTTGGTATCAACCTGTTTGTGATTGTGTTCACGTGTGTCTCAGGGTCTATAAGATTGGTTGTCTTAGTGTGTTTTTTGTGTCTTTGTTTTCATGTGTAGCTGTCAACATTAAAAAATGTACCTTGCTCATGCATTAGACTTCTGAAGAATGTAGCCTTTTATCGGGACTGGATCAACAGAAGGAGATTCCACTCAGCGAGTCAATGAATCAGAATTTTTGTTTTCTTGTTTTCCTTTTGTTCCACCAATCTTGAAATATTAAAAAGTATCAGAGGACATCCTCAAATATGTTTATTCATTCACTTTCTGTAACCGCTCAATCCTTACTAGGGTCGCAGGTACCCAGAATCTACCCCGGGGCCAACTGGAGTGAGGCAGGGACTCACGCTGGGCGGGGCGCCAGCCCACCGCAGGTCCCTGTACATGTGTCTTTGTCTTGACCAACTGGAATCATAACAATAAATTTATATGAACATTGTTTTGGGCTTGATTCAGAATGACCTTATTTCCAGAGCTAATTTCATAAAGCTAATCTGCATCTCTCCTTGCTGTGTTTCGCAGTAAGATGTATTATGAGGTTGGTTACTCATCTGGAAAATTGTTTTGATGAATGGAAACAGCTGTTATAGCAGTGGGTTTGGTAAATTTCCTTCAGGGGAGGCAAAGGCGCACCGATGACTTTCTCGGCTGCTCTCATACCAGACCAGTGATGCGACTGGAGGACAGGCTTTCGGCACTCCTATAGAATGTGGTGAGGATTGGTGGGGGAGGCTCGTCTCTGCATAAAGTGTAGACACTGCCGAGCCCTCTTGGCTATGAAGGTGGAGTTGAGGGTCCAAGAGCGGTCCTCCGTGATGTGGACGCCCAGGAACTTGGTGATTTTACCCTCTCTACAGCAGAGCCATTGATGGTGAGAGGTGGGTGAGCAGGGCTGGATGTCCATTTCTTTTGTCTTCCCGATAATAAGCGAAAGATTGTTGTTCTTACACCAGACAGCCAGTCTTGTCACCTCCTCTGTGTAGGTTGAGACATCATTGTTCCTGATGAGACCCACCACCATCATGTCATCTGCAAATTTGATGATGTCATTTGAGCCAGACTCTGCTGAGCAGTCAGGAGTCAGGAGTGTGAGGAGCAGAGGGCTGAGGACACAGCCCTGTGGTGCACCTTTGCCCAGTGTGATGGTGCTGGAGGTGTTGGTGCTGATGTGGACTGACTGAGGCCTCTCAGTCAGAAAGTCCTAAATTCAGTTCACAAGGGGGTGTTGAGTCCCAGTCTGCTCAGCTTGGTGGAAAGTCTCTGTGGGATGATAGTGTTGAATGCTGAGCTGAAGTCGATAAACATTGTCCTTACGTGGGTGTTTCTCTTGTCCAGGTGGTTCAGTGTAGTGCAGTGGATATGGCGTTGTCCATGGACTAGTTGGCGTGGTAAGCAAACTGAAGAGGGTCCAGTGAGCTGGGAAGGGCAGCTATGATGTGGCTCATGAGTCTCTGAAGGAATCATGACTGTTGTGAGCGCTACAGGACAGTAGTCATTCAGGCAGGTCACGGGCGATTTATTTGGAACCAGGATGATTGTGGTGATCTTGAAACATGTGGGAACAAAAGCTTGACTCATAGAGGTGTTAAACACATTAGTGAGGATGTTGGCCAGCTGGTCTGCACACTCCTTAAGCACCCGCCCAGGTATGTTGTCAGGATCAGAAGCTTTGCATGGGTTTACTCTGGATAGAGTCTTTCTCACTGCAGCTGTGGTCAGACAGATTACCTGTTCACCTGGAAGAGGGGTGGATTTCCTTGCGGGCTCATTGTTGAGTGAGTCGCACCATGCATAGAAGGCATTCCACATGTCGGGGAGTGAGGCTTTGCTGTCACAGACAGAATGTGGTGGTTTGTAGTCTGTGATGGCTTGGATGCCCCTCCACAGTGTTTTTTGGGCATATGCATCCTTTGCCTTCTTGATTGCCTTACACATGTTAGCTCATACAGTTCTGAGGACAGCCTTGTCTCTGGATCTGAAGGCAGCATCCCGGGCTTCAGGTCCCTCTGGACCTTTGCAGACATCAAGGGTCTCTGGTTGGCTCTTGTACCCACCCTCTTGGAGACAGTAACCTGAAGCACTCCTATGGTCTCTATGCAGGACTCTCCTAGAAGCTGGGTGTCAAATTTTTCTCCCAACTGTCGGACCTCCAGAAATGCCCACTATCAGTGTATCTGACTTCAAAGAAAGCATTGTCATTCTCTGAAAAGGTTTCAGATGCCATGAAAAAGGCAAAACCTATAGAAAGTTGAAGAGCAGTAGTCAAGCAGGGAATTAGTTTCTCGCGAATGATTTTAAGCAAGAAAGCAACTTAGTTAGGCAAACTGTGTAGAAAGAGTTAATGTTTGGAAGGTAAACAAAAGGTTGAAGTTATTGACTAGAAGGAGGCTTAAAAAGCAATATTGATGCCACACAGAGGATTTCACTGCATATGAGCCAAACAAGATTTGAACTTTCAGCCTTCTCAGCATGAGTGAGATGTGCTATCGTTGCACCACAAGGTCCTCTGTATTGTGTTTTAGAGGAGTGGAGTTCATTTGAGGGGCTTTTCATTCCTTGCACTTGAATTCCAAATGTATGCATCTGTTTGATCTGAAATCTCTCAAGCGCTTGGTGTAGGGCCCAGATCGCTAGGTCGGTAAAGCATCAGACTTTTCATTTGAAGGTCCAGGGTTCAAGTCCCTGTTTGGGCAATCCTGCAAGATGTTTGTAGCCAAACTCCATGCTGGCTTGTCAATAATAAAGAGCTGTGTGCTGGAAAGAAACACTAAACTGAAATGTTCTGCTTACACAGGAGTCAGTTCTTATGGCTCTTATGAATTCCTAGCAAAACAGCTGCAGACCGTTCACAAATCCTCTGACCATCTCAGTGATAAAGCCACTCAGATGTTAATACAAAGAGTAGTCACAATCTAAAACAGCAAAAATAAGGGAAGAGTCATCTGGAAATTACACACAAAAAACTGGTAGTCACGATTTGGTGACAAGCAACTTTTCAATATTATGAGCTGAAGAAAACTTGTGAATGTGCAGTGAGCAGAGCGAAACCCTTCAATTTTGCAGAGCAATGGTCCAGCAGGGAGTGAGTTTGACACTCTTGTTTTTAAGCAAGACAGCAACGCTGTGGGGCAAACTGTCTCGGAAGGGGTTTGGGTAACATTCCGAAGCTGGACAACGTGTTGAGGTCATTGAGTGGAACTAGGCATAAGAAGCACCATCGCTGCCACGCAGTGTATTTCGGAAAGATACACATGAGCCCAACAAGATTTGAACTTTCAATCTTCTTAGCAGGAGTGAGACGCCCTATCGTTGCACCACGAGGTCCTCTGTATTGTTTTTTGCACAGGTGGAGTTCATTTTAGGGGCTTCTCATTCTTTGCACTTGACTTCCAAATGTATGCATGTGTTTGGTCTGAAATCTCTCAGTAGCCAATACATGTTCACAACATGGGGACTGGATAGCTCAGTCGGTAGAGCATCAGACTTTTAATCTGAGGCTCCAGGGTTCAAGTCCCTGTTCGGGCGGTCCTGTACGATGTTTGTTACCAAATACATTACTAGCTTGTTAATAATAAAAACTATGTGCTGGAAAGAAACACTAAACAGGAGTCAGTTGTCATGGCTCTTATAAATTCCTAGCAAAACAGCTGACGACCATTCACACAAATCCTCTGACCATCTCAATGACACAGCCACTCAAATGTTGTTACGAAAAGTAGTCACAATCTAAAACAGCAAGAAAAAGGAAAGAGTCATCTGGAAATTGCACACAAAGAACTGATAGTCACGATATGGTGACGAGCATCTTTTCAATATTATGAGCTGAAGAAGACTGATGAATGTGCAGTGAGCAGAGCGAAACCCTTCATTTTTGAAGAGCAGTGGTCCAGCAGGGAGTTAGTTTGACACTCTTGATTTTAAGCAAGACAGCAACGCTGCGGGGCAAACTGTCTCGGAAGGGGTTTGGGTAACATTCCGAAGCTGGACAAAGT
>JBBPCZ010101310.1:0-10969 GCA_037974445.1 Brycinus macrolepidotus
AAAGAGAGAGAGAGAAAGAGAGAGAGAGAGAGAGAGAGAGAGACAGAGAGAGAGAGAGAGAGAGAGAGAGAGAAAGAGAGAGACGGGTGAAAGCAGAGAGACAGAAAGGCACAGAAAGAATGAAACTGATAGAATGGGAGATGGAAAAGAGGGGAATGAGGTAAATAAAGCACAATGTTGCATCTCGGTGACCTGATTTGAGTGCAGATTGCTTATTTTCAGGTTAATTCCCACATTCGCGGCGCATGCATGAACCAAATGGATTGTCTGTAAATCAATTTCAGCTTGCAAATGAGTACGGCAGCACTTTATTTAAAAGCTGCCGACATTCGGGCTTCATAAGACGTGTGGCAGGTAATGTCACTAGGAGCAGGATGACGCTGTACTGGGGAAATTAAAAATCTGAGCTGCCTCCACAGGGGTGTCATGACACATGCATAAACCCTGAATAACACATTTAACCCCTCAGCATGTAGCATCACATGGTTGCGCCGCCTGACTACGTTCCATATACAGGGGGTATATGGACTACGCCTGACTACGTCCCCATTACAGGGGGTCCTCGAGTTATGACACAGTTCCGTTCCTACGACAGTGATGCAACCCGAATTTTGGTGTAAGTCGAGACACACCCTAGCCTAAGTCACTTACCGATCCTAACATAGTTGTAAAATCATAATCAGGAACATAAAAACACAACTAAGCCACAAAAAAAGGAAAAAGACATAAAAATACTGTACTTGTACACTGTACTGTACTGGGGGATGCCAACTCCCTCACTCATACGCCGTGTTACTGCGTATTCTTCCACCGCGCACAACCAAACTAGTTCGCCCACGAAGTCCGTAAGTATGACGCTAACGGCATAAGACGAAACACTCATGTCTCATTTTTTAAAAGTTTTTATGTGAGTGAGCGTCGTAAACTCGAAACATCGTATGTCAAGACTGTTGTAACCCGAGGACCCCCTGTAATCTGGAACATTCAGCACTGAAGATTCAAACACTTCTAACTGCAGGTTAATGGAGATTCAGGATTACAGTCGATACGCCGTCGTCTTTATACATTTGACATACATCCGAGTGCTGATCATTTAAAATCGAAATTGATCATTCATAGTGTGGAATTTTGTGGGCGAGTCACCTTTGGAATGAATTCTGAGAGAAGTAAATATTCAGGCATTGTAAAGTCTCCTCTACCAGGTAATGCTGCCTCGCTCTACAGAGACAGGCATACCACCGTCTTTAAGCGATATTCGTTAACAGCTTATCCCAGCGATTACAACATGACTTAAGAGGTTTTATAAAGTAAATGACATTGTACTCACCATAAAAGGCAATGAACATTTACCTTGGATGCTTCAGCAATTAAAAAGCAATTAATTTAAAGCAATGAACTAGAATGCATTTACACAAGAAAATGCAGTGTTTATTACGTGCCACCGCTACACTGTCCATCCAAAGGGATGTACCCGAACTTTTGATCATTAGGTGAGCATACATGTCAAAATTGGAACTGTGGCATATCTCAAACGCCCTCGGAGGAGAACCAGTGCCGAAATTCAGCTAATGAAAAGAAAACTCAATGCAGAACAGCAATGCAATCACACTACTTACAGATAAGATTACAAACAAGACAATATTTTACCTAGGATACCACTATTGTTTACTTTTACTTAAGTACAGCATCTTGTGGAATTGAGCTCATATACACTATGGTATTCATACCTATTCCGTTATATGAAATACAAACAGAACAAAAACCTGTGCCTTTAGTTTAGGCCAATAATGTCAACACAGTATTCAACATTACTGCATCTATCATGACAAATGTAACACTGCTGTCTAATTAATGGCCATAAGCTGTCATGACAGCATATGACACCTTTATGACAGGTTTATGACATAGTTATGTCAAAGTTACATAGAAGGGCACGGGTAATTTTGCAAATACTCACACAATCTGCTCAATTACTCAATGTTTGTTAATGCAAAGTATGTAGAACACAGTGTATGAATGCAAATGAATGCACGTCATGCAAAAATGCTCCACACATCATTCGAGCGTCAGAGCTTGCCGTGTGTTTCATAATACGCTGAAACAAGCGTGAAATGTGTGTGTGTGTGTGTGTGTGTGTGTGTGTGTAGAGTGTGTTCAGTTCCTTGCAGACAGCTCCAGCACATATCTATGCAGAGTGGCAGTCCATTACATAACCCGTACAGATTAAATAACGCAAAGCTAAAAGATGATTGGATGGCTTTATGACGGATCCAAACTAAGCCAAAAGACGTGGGGAGTGTGTGTGTGTGTGCGTGTGTGTGTGTGTTGGTGGTGGGGTTTTGGGGGGCTTTCATTCCTCTCCAGCTTTGCCCCCGGTAAAAAGATGTGGGCGAAGACTTGTAAATGGCATAAGATTTCATAAAACAAATACACAAACACATTCATATTGTGGCCAAAAGTTTGTAGACATGCAGGTCTTAATAGGGGGGAGTTTGTTCGCGGTATTAACAACATCTACTCTTCTGGGAGGGCTTTAGACGCTGGAACACTGCTGTGAGGATTTGATTGGAGCCCCAAGAGTATTAGTGAGGTCAGGTACTGATGTTGGAACATTGCAGTGAGGATTTGATTGCAAGAGAGCATTAGTGAGGTCAGGTACTGATGTTGGAACATTGCTGTGAGGATTTGATTGCATGAGAGCATTAGTGAGGTCAGGTACTGATGCTGGAACATTGCTGTGAGGATTTTATTGTATGAGAGCATTAGTGAGGTCAGGTACTGGTGTTGGAACATTGCTGTCAGGATTTTATTGTATGAGAGCATTAGTGAGGTCAGGTACTGAGACTGGTAGAGGTGAATGGAACCAGACGTCTCCAACACAAATTCCCCCAGTGAAGCTCCACGTGTCTCTGAGTGTTTATATGGATGTTGATGATGTAAAACAGTGAATCTGAACTAAAATCACTTTTCTTTGGGGACTATTTGGCCTCATGACACCCCACATGTATCCCTCCACCATGAATGGGTTTAGTTTCAGGACCAAAAGCTTCTGAAAACTCTGGTAGAACAACGTTTCATGCGTCAGGTGGCGCAACCATAACCATGTGATGTAATGACCTTCTGTGAGGAGCTTTTAGTGGCAGACGTTTGGTTCTGTTCACCACCACTGTGAAAGATTCTGACTCACACCAAACCCACACTGAGTGACTTTGTAGAAGCTATTAATGTAGTTATTAGCAATTAATACAGCCAGTTGACAGCCCAGCTGTGTCCGAACAGTAACCTCAAATCATTTTAAGAGGTCAGATTCGATCCTGACCCGTTTTTATGACTCCTGTGAGTTCATTAGGGACTAAAGCAGCAGCTAATCAGCGTCGCCTCTTCTCTAAGTCAGGAAGATTGGAGACTCCCTCGAGACAAATATTCCCTGGAGCCAGACTGCAGAGCACTAATAATCAATAAGGAATTAAGAGAGCTGAGATGGTAACGAGTGGCGGACGAGCTCAATAGGCCCTGGAGAAATTGCAGTACATGAGACTATGACCGAAAAAAAATCACCACTATTGTGCTCTTTTGTCAACCAGTGAGTTCCAACCTACATTTCTCCTTGAATATCACTGTGAAATTTAATTTGCTACTTAATAAAATATAAAATATTGCCATGTATGCCATGACTCCTGTGCATTAAACTGATATAATAAGCCTGACACTCCCAATAAAAGGCATGGTAAGTGTTTCCAATAAAGTGGCCAGCAGGTGGAAGCACATAGTGTGTGTTTCCAATAAAGTGGCCAGTGAGTGAACGCGTGAGGTGGGCGTATCTAACAAAGTGTGTATGTTCTGGCTGTGTGTTGCTAAGGAGCTGTGCTGGAAAAGCGGAACAGAATGTGCGACATCCCAGCTTGGAGTAAATGAGGAATTTATCTACACTTTCCCCAACTGTGTCTGTCTGAAAAGCCTGTTTTGCTTTAATCCATAGGGGCTCTTTCTTAACAGCTTTGTTGGTGCTTAAACTGCAGCCAGTGGCTTTGAAGGAGCCCTCAAATCAGAAACAACATTTTGACAAACAATATGTTCATCTAACTCCACGGCGTCCACACAATTACTGTTAATTAAGACAAAAACGGAGGAAGCTCCACACCCGGCTCTTGTTTCAGCAGGTTCCTGCTTTATTCCTTGTTACAAACTCTGAGGTTTTGATTGTGTGTTTCTGTTGAAGCATGTGTGTGCGTGTGTGTGTGTGTGTGTGTGTGTGTGTGTATGTTTGTATTTACCCATTTGTGAGGACCAGATGTCTTTGTAATGACTGTAATACTGTGGTCTCTGGAAAAGTGGGGACCTTTTACTGGTCCCTACAAAAAAGATTTGACGTTTTTAGGAAAACCTGAAAGAGCTTTTGGTTAGGGGTAGCATTATTGAGATTGAAGGTCAGGATCAGGTTTAGGTGTAACATTACTGAGGTTAAAGGTCAGGATCAGGTTTAGGTGTAGTATTACTGAGGTTACAGGTCAGGATCAGGTTTATGTGTAGTATTACTGACATACACTATTACATAGGTCAATGTCCTCACAAATATAGTAATACCAATATGTTTGTGTGTGTGTGTGTGTGTGTGTGTGTGTTCTCCAGCATTGTGCTTTCTAAGTTTGCTACGCTGTGTGTATTTGCTTCTCCTGCTGTGAAGTGAGCGGCCAAAATTACCCAGAAGCCGGATGTTCATTGTGACGTTGGCTCCGTGGGGCTCTGGGGCCTCTAATCTCTGATTGGCTGAAGCTCTAAAATGGTAGGATTTTAGTAATGGCTCAACCAGCCAAGCAAG
Organism: Brycinus macrolepidotus; assembly: GCA_037974445.1. Classification (NCBI taxonomy): domain Eukaryota; kingdom Metazoa; phylum Chordata; class Actinopteri; order Characiformes; family Alestidae; genus Brycinus; species Brycinus macrolepidotus. The sequence continues at coordinate 4,820 of JBBPCZ010101310.1, forward strand.
GCACTTTGTTTTCAAACTGGGTCCATGGAAAGGCATACAAGGGGCTAATCTGCATAAATGTAACACATTTGATAGAAGAATAATGAGGCAGTTATACAGGAGGAGACAATAATAGCATTTTGTTACTGTGCTGTGAAGAACATGGACTTGAGTGTTATTGGAATCAAATACTCTAAGGCTGTATTCATATTAGACCCTGTTGATTGAGAACGATTGTGACCCTTGCCTGCTCCCCCTGCTGGCTGGAGCTCACATTGTGCTTAAAGTCCTGGACCGGAGTGGTCTCATGTCCTCACACCCAGCACTGCTTTATCATTTTGGACCGGCGAGCTGTCACAGTCCAACTGAACTGTGCCGGACTAAACCACATCTGAGTCCAACTGAACCATTCCTGAATCCAACTGAAGTAAGGCCATGTTCAGTTGATCGATACCCAAGTTCAACTCAAGCCCAAGTCCGACTGACCTGTATCAGACTGAACTGAGCCCGAATTGAACTGAACCGAGCCTGAGTTCAACTGAACCGAGCCCAAGTCTGACTGAAACAAGTTAGACTAAACCATGCCAACTATTCAGTACTTGAGTCCAACTGAACCATAAACAAGTCCAACTGAACCAGGCCCTAGTCTGACTGGACCGAGTCTAAGTCCAGCAGAACCCAACCCGAGAGGAACAGAATTGTGTCCGCATCCAACCGAAACACACACGAGTTCAAATGAACTAGGCCCGAGTTCAGCTGAGCTATACGTGAATCCGACTGACCCAAGCCCAAGTCCAACTGAACCAAGGCTGAGCTCAAATTAACCAAACTCGAGTCCGCATCCTCAAGTGGGTCTGGGTGTGGTACTTAATGATCACACTAGTCAAATGGACTTCGGGGGTCAAATGTGCTCATAAACAGATTTTTGTAGGAAAATTACAAGATCATTTATTTTTTGTCAACATTTTTACTTTTAGTTTTAACTAAAATTCTAAAATTCTCACCTTATAACTAACACATTTAAGTGCCCTTAAATGCCGATTAGTTCTGACATTCATTTAAAATGATTTCTGGCTCCATTTTCAACTCGTCCATTCAGTAAAATTTGGAAAAAGTAAAATTTTATCCCTTCATCCACCCCAATTAAATAGAAGAAACAGTGTACCATTTTTCTAAATGCTTTGAGATCTTGAGACGTTGGATTACTTATCATTTACTATAATTGCCCCCAAAATGATGAACAAAACATTTAAACTGCCTTTCATTTTCCAGCATTTATTATTTAATTATGGACTGTTATGAGGGACAGCAGGGGATGTTAAAGGCTTTGGGTTTCTAAAAAAGGATGTGCTTTGAATAATAAGTCGCTTGGTTGTTTTTCTCACACATTTCTGTTTGTCGTAACATTTTCTGCATGAAGCATTAGCACACTGAGGTCATCCTTGTTTTTAGAGTATTTTAAGATTCTTTTGTTGGGTATTGGACAGTCCTTCAATTCCCACGCTGAGCATTTAGACTGTCAAAAGCAGCCAAATGCTGAAAACGTCTGGGAATGAAAGCCTGATTGATGTCAATCACATTTATTTTTCACTGACGGCAGTTAAGCGTCGGAAAGTGTTGCTGAATAGAACCGGAGCTGAGAGAGTAGCTCTGCCTTTGTCACTGGGAAATATTTACTCTGATTCAGGTGAAATTGGACAGCCCTTTGAATAAGCTGCCAAAGAAACGACTTTCGAATCATCTTTGAGCAGAGGAAAAGGAAATGGCAGTGCCTAAAAACCTGTAAAGGGAAGTAATTGGAATATGGGTTTTATTTAGAGCTGTTGGTTCATTCATGTTGGAAATGGACTGCTTTCACTTACTGGCCACTTCACTGGAAACATCTACCTTGTAGCCTCCACTCACTGGCCACTTTATTAGAAACACCACCTTGTGTTTAAGCTAACCATACACTTAGAAACACCTAGTGCTTCCACTTACTGGACACTTTATTGTAAACATCTACCTTGTGGCTTCCAGTGGGCACTTTATAAGAAACTGTCCACTTTGTTGGAAACTCCTACCTTGTGCAAGAAATATCCAGCCTACAAGAGAGATGTTTCTGATAAACTGGCTGTGTGTGCTCAGTCGGCAACAGCTTAGGAAATACAGTCTTTTCTTCTCCATGTCGTATTTTTAGCCTGGATATTTGCACCCTTTCACACGAAAAGCTGGGAGAAGTGTTGAAAAGTGTAAAACTCACTCTGTCTGAACACTTCGAATGGGTTTGGACTCTCTTTCTTCCTTTCGTATTTGATCATCGCACATGGTGGGTGGGGACGGCTCGGATTTACACAGATTCGATCTTCTCGGAGATCCAGATTAGCACTCCGGGGGTTTTGGTGAATATGGGCCATCTCGTCCTGCTTCATTTTATTTTATATATTTATTTATGTATGTATGTATTTATTTATTTATATTTTTGTCACTTCTGCTAACTCCGCCGAGCGAGGATCAGTGAGGGTCCTCGAATAAAGCAAATACTGACAGACAGTGGGATTTGGGTTCGCTGCAGTGAGTGACACATGCAAATGGATGTTTATCGCGCTGTTTGCTGGTAGGCGCCGACACACACACACACACACACACACACGCTCACACACCGTTGTCATGTTGCTATCATTGGCTTTCTCTAATCAGACAGCCTCCCACTGATTAGATTGTTCCACATCCTGGTGGAACAATAAATAGAAAGTGTTCATTTCTGTCAAATTAGTGTCAGGAACATTTCTTCCTCGCCGTTCCACATGCCAAAGATCTCTCACACCCAAACAGGTTGGTTATTCGTTAATATACGGATCAGTCACAGCACTTAAACTTGCCTCATATTGTGTAGGTCCCTCTTGTGCCCCTAAAACAGGAGGTCTGAAGGCATATGGTTCTGCGGCAGCACATTTTCCCTACTCACTCCAGATGTTAAGATATTTTAGTGTCTAATTGTTGCTTTTTAAATTTAGTACTGCAGCTGTGAGACTAATAAACTCCAGAGCTCAATTGTCACCAAGACATGATTTCTATCACCATCGCTTCTCTCAACCCACTCAAACCATGCCCAACTCTTCACCCAGAGGAAAAGAAAACAAAAAATAAGACTCTTCTTTGTTCTGTAAGCTGTGAGGTTTGGCCTCCATAGATTGGCCTCCATGGACTAGTTTGTCCAGAATGTCCCACAGAGGCTTGATCGGATTGAGATCAGATTTGGAGGCACCTTGAGCTCTTTGTGATGTTCCTCATTCGGTTCCTGAACAGTGTTTGCAGTGTGTGTGGGGGGGTCATCCTGCTGAAAGAGGAACTGCCATTCGGGAACAGCGTCTCCATTAAGGACTGAACTTGGTCTGCAGTGTTTAGGTGTCAAAGTAATGTCCCCATGAATGCAGGACCCAAGGTTCTCCAGCAGATCATCACACTCAGTATGCCAAAGATAAGACAGTTTGACAGGCAGAAAATAATATTTTTGTACCAGCAAGGTGATTCAAAGCAAAATATAAAGAAATGAGGGGTGGCTATATATATCCTGTGGTGATATATGAGCAGTCTTGTTATTTTAAGGTTCTTTAAAGGTCTGCATTCTTTAACACGCTTCAGATGTCTCTTCCCTCCACGTTAGGAGTGGCTTAATTGTGTTTTCGCGTCTTTTGTAGAGCCTTTATTTTTTATTTATGCCGGCTTTATCGTTCGGGAGGGCCGGATGTGGGAGGTCGAGCGTGTGGGGTCGAGATGCGCCCATTATTGGAGTTATAAATAAACAGTTAAAGCCCGCAGAGCCGTTCGCACTGATGGAGGTGGAGAGGAAGTGCAGACACTCGGCTCTCATCACAAAGCCCAGCCTCGTCAGGCCTCGTCCACACATGGAAAAGGCTGAATTTGATCAGAGCAACATTTCCTTATATGCATATTTCATGAGGGTCAGACGAGCCTTAGCGGCCGCAAGTGCACCACCGTCCTGAAGAGAGTGGGACTCGGGAATGGGGACAAAGGACAAATCTGTTTGCTTGGAGCAGAAGCAGCAATTTAACATTTATGTCCTACATCAACACTAAGACATCCTACAGCATCTTACTGATGTTCTTTCACAGAAACTGTATTAAAATCAAAATCTGAAAACTTAATATAAAATAGAAAGTCTAATAAATCCTATAAAACTCTGCAGAAATACTCAATATGAAATACACTATGCTATATACACAAATGCCAGGTATAAATACTATAGATTAATAGCTTACAGTTAAATGAATTAGTAGTAACACAATAGTGGTTAGGAGTCTGTTATTGCTGTAATAGAGATCAGTAGTAGATCAGTAATATTGTCATAAGTAGTGATATTCTTAGTGCAATAGTCTTACCATGTGAAATAAGATATTGCACATAATGTTTATGATTGAAACCCAGTAAGAAATAGCGCAACTGAGAAGCAGCAGGTTTTTGCACAGATTATTGTGTGGATGTGTGACAGAAGGAGGAGTTACAGAGTTTGATGGCAGTAGGGAGGAAGGATTTTTTTGCTTGATACAATCAAACAGCAGGTTCAGAAATCTGACATTTTCACAAACACCCAATCTATAATAGCAATAACAATAATAATAGTGTTGCAAAAACCATTTATTCAACTCTAACTCAATGTCAGTTATATATGATTTATTTATCAATGCCTTTTTCAAACCCAAGGAAACGTTATGGCATTAACAAAGTTAAGAATCATCAGTAAGTTTACAATGGTGGTGAATGGAACCTGATGTACTAATGTTGGAACATTGCTGTAAGGATTTGACCGCAGCCAAAAGAGCACTAGTGAGGTCAGGTACCAATGTTGGACGATCGGTTTTTGTTCACAAACGTCATCCCAAAGGTACTAGATGGAGCTCCATCGCTCCATCTCTGTGGTATTGAATTTAACCAGACGTCTCCAACACAAATCTAGCCGTTTTATTCACTATTCAACCCCCAGTGAAGCTCCACGTGTTTATATGGAATATTGATGATGGTAAAATAGTGGAGAATCTGAACTAAATCACTTTTCTTTGGGGACTATTTTGCCACACGATGTCCTGCATGTATCCCTCTACCATGAATGGGTTTAGTTTCAGGACCAAAAGCCTCTCAAAACTCTGGCAGAACAACGTCTCAGGCATCAAGTGGTGCAACCACAACCATTTTTCATGGAATAACTTACTGTGATGGAACTTTTAGAAGCAGACGTCTGGTTCCATTCGCCACCACTGTGAACAATTTTGACTCACACTAAAGTTGGCTATTTAATAAGTTAAATGAAATCTTATTTGAAGGCCGACCTTTGTGCTGAAAGTGGGTGAAGTGGAGAAATAGATGTCATTGGGAAGGGAGTGTGGATGTCCGGCACGTCTGGTTTACAGGAGCCAGGGGAAATGTAGCAAAAATTTGATTAATTAGCCTGCAACCTTAATGAGCATCTTTTAAGTGAAAGGCAGTGCCGGAGAGGAGATAGTGACTGACCGCGTGGTGGAAAAGGGGAAAAGGCTAATCAGTCCATTTTAGAAGCGGCTCTGCGGGAATGGTAATCTACTAAAGATTTTGATTTGGCCCCGGGCCATTTTAAAAGGATTCACCCACAGCGCGCAATCAATGCGCATCCCTCACAGGACATTGCCGTGGGAATGCTGCAGTGCTGGGGGTCCCCGGGCTAATTGCGTGTCACTGCGGCACAATGGCGAAGAGCCAGAGGAACAAAATCAAATTCCAGGTCTGATGACTGAGGAGGAACCCAGAGGGAAGATCAATCAGACGGTCCTGATGCACGATTAAAGAAATAGATATATGGATAGATAGATACATAGATAGATACATATATACATAGATAGACAGACAGACAGTTGTATAGATGGATGGACAGACAGTCTTAAAGGGCTTATATTGTTTGTTTCTATTGTTCTGCCTGTACTATTTGTTTTATTTACTAAAAGCAGTCAAAATGTATATATTTTTTAATTTCACAACTTTTTTGACCTATATATATATATATATATATATATATATATGCAAATGAAAGGGGCAGCTGGTAGCCTAGTGGGTAGGGCTTTCACCCTGTGATCAGGAAGTCATGGGTTCGATTCCCAAGACCGCTAGGCACCTCTGAGGTACCCTTGAGCAAGGTACCGT
>JBBPCZ010101331.1:0-10968 GCA_037974445.1 Brycinus macrolepidotus
AACTCATCCAGCCATGTCTTTATGGACCTTGCTTTGTGCACTGGGGCACAGTCATGCTGGAATAGAAAAGGGCCTTCACCAAACCACAAAGTTGGAAGCATGGGGTTGTCCAAAATCCCTTGGTAAGCTGAAGCGTTAAAATTGCCCTTCGCTGAAAGTGCTTAGTCCAAACCCTGTCCCAATACTTTTGTCCATATAGTGTATTTCTCTCACATCTCAGTAGGGTTACCAGTGATGACTGAATACTGAATACTGAATATGCTGTTCTACATGTATTCAGTAACACATGAAAAGTAACACATTCAGAAAACATCTTAATAAGATAAATGGAAAAACTTCGCTTTTTGACAATTTTCATGTGTTCATGTGACTCTTCTGTAAATTTTTTTTTTGAAGTTGCTTATTTTTTTAATGAACTTAATTTTTTTAAGCTGACATCTCCCACAATCCCCTTGATCAGGACCACCACCTGTCCCATTAACTCAGCAACTCCTTAGCTTTGATTAATGTCATGTTTGTGAAATCATAAAATCCTGTCATCCTGCACACACATGCATCGCCCAGACACTAAGTTTTTCACTCATGAATGTGTCCAATACTGAGGAGACTATTCAGTTCAATAATCCCTCAAAAGAGCTCAGGAACACCAAGATCAATAATTAATCATCACACTGATTTATCAGTCTACTCAGGCTTTAGCAAAAACTTCAGCATCTGAAGTTCTTTGTCTGTGTATATATATCTATATATATACATACAGTACTGTGCAAAGGTCTTAGACACCTGTGCAAATTGTTTGAAACCATTTATATCAGCAGTGGGTTTTGTTTCTGCCAGCAAAAACACAAGTGAACATTAGAATAAATGCAAACTGTTAAGTGCCGTGGCACGTAGTGTTCTTGTTTTTCCCTCTCTCTCTCTCTGTCACATGCTGTCACACTCTGTGTAGGTGGATCTGCGGACGTTGATTGGTGGATGGCTACGTCCTTCTACTGTCTCGCCGATTGATGTCCGGGTGCCTAGTTCCCCTTGGTGGTCTGCAGCGATGTCCTGCCTCTTGCCTTCTGTGGATTGGCTGATCAGCGTAGCAAGCCGTGGTTGGACTTGGTCGCCTGAAGTCCCGCCTTCCCAGTATTAAGAGCTGGATGGAAGCGACCGGCTGGAGGAGAGGCAGAGACTTTTCCTCATGGACAGACCCACTTTTAGAGACTTTCATTCATTGTGTCTTACCTGTCGAAAAATACACTTTATGTAACTCATTTACTTACCACGTATATCACTCAATTTATTCCAGGTTGGGGACAGTTTACACACCCCACCACATAGGATTTCTGAGTGTCAGACACATTAGCTTAGAGGCAGACACCACTCTTGTACGTTTTGTGTGTGTAGATAGTAGGGAATCGGGAGGCAGGATTAGGGACCCTTTTGTTTATTTCTTTTTGTTGGTGTTGTCTAACGCGTCCCACCTGGAATTTGTGTGTTGTATATATCTGTACATACTTGTATATTTCTATTTCTATTATCTATTTATCTACAGATAAAACCCCTGTACATAGTAACCTCTTGTGTCGTTGGTGTCTTTCACAGTTGGTGCTTCTGTGTTCTCCACCCCACCGCTACCCTTACATACCCTGGGACGTAACGAATGGGGGCTCGTCCAGGATCTTTTCCTAAGGTATAACAAAAAAAAAAAACCTTAACATATATTTATATTATTCTTATTTTTTTTTTATTCTTGGTGGTGGAGCACACTCAAGTACAGTTCGTGAGTATGGCGCAATTTACCGTTAAGGGTTTTTTGGATAATCCAAGTAAAGAAGTGTTTGACAGGTGTAGAAAGGAAGACTTGTTGCAGCTGGCGGAGCACTTTGGGGTGCCGGTTTCGAGGTCTAGTAAAAAGCAAGTTATTATAAACGCTGTTTTTGAGAAATTGGTGTTTGAGGAGGTATTGAAGAGTATAGAACTACCTCATTCCGCAGTGCCTGTCTCGGGTGAGCGTCAGGACATGCTGGCCGATGTAGGGGAGTCGGAAGTGGAGCAGGGTGCCGGCGTGGCGGACGGTTCGGAGGTTCTGCCCACTGCGGTTGGTCTTTCCCCATTCCTATCTTTCTCGCCCCCGAGTATGCGACCAGCTGATTTGTCCAGTGCCCGGTTGAAGCTCCGGTTGGTCGTATAGAGGCCAAGTCAAAGGACCGAGCGCAGGTGCACGGTTGCGAGCTCCGGCTGGAAATGCGCCGACTTGAGATAGAGGCCGACAAAGAGGTCCGCCTTCGTCAGCTCGAGTTAGAGGCCGCGAAGTCCGTGACGTCTCCTGCCGAGAGGTCTGGCCACCTGGAAATAGAAGGTACTGGTAATACTTCTTCTCCTCGCCTTGCACCTAGAAAGGATTTCGATATAACTAAGGTTATTTCTTTGATACCTCCATTCTGGGACTCTGAAGTAGACGCCTACTTTACTGCTTTTGAACGCATTGCTTCTTCGTTAAGTTGGCCCAAAGATATGTGGTCTTTAATGTTGCAGTGTAAACTTACAGGGAAAGCTCAGGAAGTATGTGCTGCACTATCCATAGAGGATGGTCTTGACTATGAAGTGGTAAAAGGGGCAATTTTGCGAGCTTATGAGTTAGTTCCAGAAGCATATCGGCAGCGATTTAAAGATTTTAGGAAATTGTCATCCCAGACATTTGTGGAATTCGCTCGAGAAAAGAGCACACTATTTGATAAGTGGGTGGCAGCAAGTCAAGTCACGGATTTTTGTTCCCTTACAGAGCTTATGTTGTTGGAAGAGTTTAAGAGATGTTTGCCCGACCAAATCGTAATTTATTTGAATGAGCAGAAGGTTAGTTCTGTTACTAAAGCAGCGGTGTTAGCCGAGGAATTTTCCCTGACGCATGAGCCGGCCTTTTCTACATCTGTGCGTGACTCCTCCACTGGCGTCTGGAAAAGTTCTAGTGGGAAGCCAACAGTGTCACTAACTGCCAGTCGAAGGCCCGTATCAGTCCCTCATGAGAGTCGTGCTTGTTTTTATTGCCATAAAGTGGGTCATCTTATTGCAGACTGTGCGGTCTTAAAAGCGAAGGGTGGTCCCCAACGTTCCGGACCTTCTAATATGGCTGGGGTTGGTTTGGTAACCTCTGTGTCTCCATCTTCGCTTAGTTTAGGAGATTTTCATACAGTTGAACCTGTTTTTCCCCCGTTTATTTTTACGGGAATAGTATCTTTACTGGGAAAGAAAATGTATTAAGATCTTAAGAGATACTGGCGCTGCGCAAACGCTATTGCAGGCTGATACACTACCTTTGACTGAGTTCACTTCTTGCCAGGCTCATGTGTTAGCTCAGGGGATAGAAATGGGAATAATAAAAATTCCCCTACACCAAGTACAGTTAGAGACTGATCTTGTCTCTGGTTCGGTTCGCGTGGGCGTATGTGAGCAGTTACCGGTCAAAGGGGTGTCTATGATACTGGGTAATGACCTAGCTGGTGGTAAAGTGAAATCCTTTTTTTTAGGTGGGCTATAATCTTCAGTATAGTGACACTATTGATGGTGAATTCATTAAGATGTTTCTGGCTTATGCTGTTACGCGGTCCCAAGCTCGTAAATTCGATGATGTGTTGGACTTGGCTGACACATTCTTTTCACAAGATAATGTATAGTGTCATGCCAAGAACTTTAGAGTTTAAGACCCCAAATATGCCTACAGATATTTTAAAGACAAAAGACGCATGAAAACAGATGTGGTGAAAACAGATGTGAAAACAGATGTGGTGTCTTACTGTAGGTCGTGCCTGACGTGTCAGGTAGTGGGAAAACCGAATCAGGTGATTCCTCCTGCTCCGTTACAGTCCATTCCTGCGACAGGAGAACCATTTGAACACATTGTTGTGGATTGTGTGGGACCCTTGCCAAAGACCAGAAATGGTAATCAATTTTTGCTTACCATCATGTGCACTGCTACCAGGTACGCAGAAGTGCTGCCACTCCGAAAAATCACCGCCCCTGCTGTGGTAAAGGCTCTGCTTTGTCTGCCCGTTTTTCTGGTCCATATCAGGTTGAAAAGAAATTAAATGATACGACCTACGTCATCAGTACTCCCGACAGGAGAAGGAAAAACCGAGCATGTCATATTAATATGCTGCAGTTTTTCCATGAGCGAAGCCCGTCTGGTTATTCGCTGTCCACACTAGGGCCCAGTGTGACAGCCGCCGACTCAGTTGCTGCTGTTGCTCTCCTCCCACCTCCCTGTCCTGAGGAGGAATTTGTGATAGATCCTAGTCAGCAGACTGCTCGTCTTAATAACTCGGAAATGCTTACCAACCTACAGACCTTGTTGACTCATTTAGAAGACAACCAACAGAGAGATATTTGCCAGATAATTCACTCATACCCTGAGCTGTTCAGTGATGTTCCCACACAGACTTCCGTATTACAACATGATATTGACATAGCGAATGCAAAACCTGTAAAGCAACATGCATATAGGGTGAACCCTGAAAAACGAAAACTATTATCGAGTGAAGTTCAATACCTTTTGGAACATGGTTTTGTGACCCCCAGTTTTAGTCCTTGGAGTTCTCCTTGCATTTTAGTCCCTAAACCGGATGGTACTTTTCGTTTCTGTACTGATTTTCGTAGGGTTAATTTAGTCGCTATTCCTGATTCCTATCCAGTGCCGCGAATGGATGACTGTGTAGATCGGGTAGGAGCAGCCAAATATGTTAGTAAACTGGATTTGTTTAAAGGTTACTGGCAGATTCCATTAAAGCGTAGAGGTTCGGACATTTCAGCTTTCGTAACGCCTGACTACTTCTCCCAGTATACTGTAATGGCTTTTGGAATGCAAAACGCGCCTGCCACCTTCCAGCGTTTGGTTAATACTGTTTTAGCTGGGGTTTCAAATTGTTCTTGGTACTATTTTTAAACGTTTAGCTCAAGCTAATTTGACCCTCAACCTTGCGAAATGTGAGTTCGGCAAAGCTACGGTGACCTACCTCGGAAAAGAAGTCGGTCAAGGGCAAGTACGGCCCGTCCAGGCTAAAGTGCAGGCCATTGTAGATTTTCATGCCCCACGCACTCGACGAGAGCTTCGTCGTTTTTTAGGTTTAGCTGGATATTACCGAGGTTTTTGCCGTAATTTTTCAAGTGTTGTTGCACCACTTACAGCGCTCCTAAGTCCCTCCCAACCATTTAATTGGTCTCCCACCTGTGAATACGCGTTTGAGTGTGTCAAGAGCTTATTGTCCGATTCCCCAGTATTGAGTGCAGCTAATTTCTCTAAGCCTTTTAAATTGGAGGTGGACGCCAGTTCTGTTGGAGCTGGGGCCATCCTATTACAGGATGACAGTGCTGGTATTAAGCATCTTGTCTGCTACTTTTCAAAGAAATTTAATAAACATCAGTTACATTATTCGGCAATTGAGAAAGAGACTTTTGCGTTGTTGCTGTCGTTACAACATTTTGAAGTTTATGTTGGTTCTACATCTCACCCAGTTTATGTGTTTACGGATCATAATCCCTTGGTATTTCTTTCTCGCATGTATAATCATAACCAACGCTTGATGAGTTGGGCACTGGTTCTGCAAAACTTCAGTGTAATTATTCAGCACAAGAAGGGCTCTGAAAATATCTTCGCCGACGCCCTTGTTCCGGGCAGTTCAGTTTCCCTATGTTTCCCCTTAAAATACAATTTGAAATCAATATGATATATGGCAGTGTTTCGAGAATTTCAATACAGGTTTTGAAGACTTTTTATATACTTAAATATTCCGTTCAGAATACACGTTTTAAACGTCAGGTAACCACGATTCTATTTCTTTCCTGTTTATATATGTCCTTGTGTATTATACCTGATTTACAATAAATGAAGAAAAAAAAAAAGAAATACGTTAAGAAACAGCTAAAACAGCAAAATAGTGTCCCCTGCTATAAGGCATAAAAAGTAATTCCCAGGTACTACACTGAGCACAATGATCTGTCTACATGTCTATGTGATATTGACAGTGATACACTCTCTAATATACCACTCTTAGTGCTAATATACAGGGGAAACCAATTTGCCCAGTGGCCAGGCAAAAAAGTTTCCACTGCTATAAGGCATAAACAGTAATTCACAGGCACTAAATGAAGCACACTAATCTGTCTAATTGTCTATGTGATATGGACAGTGAAATACTCTCTAATATACCACTCTTATTGCTAATATACAAGGGAAACCGAATTGCTCAGTGGCCAGGCAAAATAGTTTCCCCTGCTATAAGGCATAAACAGTAATTCCTAGTTACTACATTAATCACACTAATCTGTCTAATTGTCTGAGTGATATTGAAAGTGAAATACTCTCTAATATACCACTCTTACTGCTAATATACAGGGGAAACTGATTTGCCCAGTGGCCAGAAAAAATAGTTTCCCCTGCTATAAGGTATAAACAGTAATTCCCAGGTACTATACTGAGCACACTGATCTGTCCGCATGTCTATGTGATACTGGCAGTGAAATACTCTTTAATATACCACTCTTAGTGCTAATATACAGGGGAAACTGATTTGCCCAGTGGCCAGGCACCACAACCACCACCTCCTCCACCACCACCACCACTTTGGTCCTCTTTGGTCTGCCATAGAGGAAAAGGAAGATTAACATGATCAGTATATTTTAAATCAATCTGGGCAACAGCAACATAATCCTAAGCAAACATTATTATCATTCTAACAATGTCCATCTTCCTTGACCTCTTTAGCCTTCTCCTCCTCCTCCTCCTCCTCCTCCACCACCACCACAACCTGCTCCTCCTCCTCATGTTCCTCCTCCTCCTCCTCCACCACCACCACCACCACTACCACTTTAGTCCTCTTTGGTCTGCCATAGAGAAAAAGGAAGATTAACATGATCAGTATACTTTTAATCAATCTGGGCACCAGCAACATAATCCGAATCAAATACATTATTATCATTCTAACAATGTCCATTTTTCTTGTCCTCTTTAGCCTCAGCCTCCTCCTCCACCACCACCACCACCACCACCTCCTCCTACTCCTCCTATTCCTCCTCCTCCTCCATCATTACCACGACCACAACCTCCTCCTCCTCCTCCACCACCACCACCACCACTACCATATTGGTCCTCTTTGGTCTGCCATAGTGGAAAAGGAAGATTAACATGATTAGTATATTTTTCATCAATCTGGGCACCAGCAACATAATCCTAATCAAATCTATTATTAATATTCTAACAATGTCCATCTTCCTTGTCCTCGTTAGCCTCCACCTCCTCCACCACCACCTCCTCCTGCTCATCCTCCTCCTCCTCTTCCACCACCACCACCACTATCATGTTGGTCCTGTTTGGCCCGCCATGATCCTAATCCTAACACAATCCTAATCAAATACATTATCATTCTAACAATGTCCATCTTATATGTCCTCTTTAGCCTCCTTCACACCACCTCCACCTCCACCCGCACCACCACCACCTCTTCCTCCTCCTCCACCACCACCACCAATACCACAAACTCCTCCTCCTCTTCCTCCTCCTCCACCACCAACACTACCACTTTGGTCCTCTTTGGTCTGCCATAGAGGAAAAGGAAGATTAACATGATCAGTATAATTTTAACCAATCTGGGCACCAGCAACATAATCCTAATCGAATACATTATTATGATTCTGACAATGTCCATTTTTCTTATCCCCTTAGCCTCCTCCTCCTCCTACTCCTCCTCCACCACCACTACCACTTTGGAAGATCTTTCTTGTCCTCTTTAGCCTCCTCCTCCTCCTCCTCCTCCACCACCACCACTACCACTTTGGTCTTCTTTGGTCTGCCATAGAGGAAAAGGAAGATTAACATGATTAGTATAATTTTCATCAATCTGGGTACCAGCAACATAATCCTAATGAAATACATTATTATTATTCTAACAATGTCCATCTTCCTAGTCCTCTTTAGCCTCGTCCTCCTCCACAACCACCACCACCACCATCAATACTTCCTCCTCCTCCTCCAAATCCACGACAACCACCACCACCAAATCTTCTTCCTCCAACACCACCACCACCACAACCTCCTCCTCCTCCTCCTCCTCCTAGACCACTACCACCACCAACACCACCACAATCACATTGATCCTCTTTGGTCCGCCATGATCCTGACACAATCCTAATCAAACACATTATTATCATTCTAACAATGTCTATCTTATTTGTCTTCTTTAGCCTCCTCAACACAACCTCCTCCTCCACCCACACCACCACCACCACCTTTTCCTCCTCCTCCACCACTACCATGTCCTCCTCTTCCTCCTCCTCCTCCTCCACCACCACCAATACCAAAACGTTCTCCTCCTCCTCCTCCTCCTCCTCCACCACCAACACAAACATCACTACCACTTTGGTTCTTTTTGGTCTGCCATAGAGGAAAAGGAAGATTAACATGATCAGTATATTTTTAATCAATTTGGGCACCAGCAACATAATCCTAATCAAATACAGTATTAAGACTCTGACAATGTCCATCTTTCTTGTCCTCTTTAGCCTCCACCTCCTCCCCCTCCTCCTCCAACACCAGCAGCACCACCACAACCTGCTCCTCCTCCTCATCCTCCTCCTCCTCCTACTGTTCCACATCCTCCTCCACCACCACCACTTTGGTCCTCTTTGGTCTGCCATAGAGGAAAAGGAAGATTAACATGATCAGTATACTTTTAATCAATCTGGGCATGAGCAAGATAATCCTTATCAAATACATTATTATCATTCTAACAATGTCCATCTTTCTTGTCCTCTTTAGCCTCCTCCTCCTCCTCCTCCTCCTCCTCCTCCACTACCACCACCACCACCTACTCCTCCGCCACCGCCACCACCACCACCACCACCACCACCACTTTGGTCCTCTTTGGTCTGTCATAGAGAAAAAGGAAGATTAACATGATCAGTATATTTTTACCTATTTTGGGCACCAGCAACATAATCCTAATCAAACAATATTATCATTCAAACAATGTACATTTTCCTTGTCCTCTTTAGCCTCCTCCTCCTCCTCATCCACCTCAACCTCCTCCTCCATCACCACCACAACCACCTCCTCCTCCTCTTCAACCACCACCACAACCTCTTCCTCCTCCTCCTCCTCCTCTTCCACCACCACCACAGCCTCCTCCTCCTCCTCCTCCTCCTCATTCTATTGTTCTTCCTCCTCCACCACCACCACCTGCACCACCACCACCACCACTACCACTTTAGTCCTCTTTGGTCTGC
This sequence comes from Brycinus macrolepidotus, assembly GCA_037974445.1. Classification (NCBI taxonomy): domain Eukaryota; kingdom Metazoa; phylum Chordata; class Actinopteri; order Characiformes; family Alestidae; genus Brycinus; species Brycinus macrolepidotus. The sequence goes on from JBBPCZ010101331.1 coordinate 9,259, forward strand.
CATAGAGGAAAAGGAAGATTAACATGATCAGTATACTTTTAATCAATCTGGGCCCCAGCAACATAATCCTAATCAAATACTTTATTATCATTCTAACAATGTCCATCTTTCTTGTCCTCTTTAGCCTCCTCCTCCTCCTCATCCTCCACCACCAAGACCACCACCACCACCTCCTCCTCCTCCACCTCCATCGCTACGACCACCACAACCTCCTCCTCCTGGTCCTCCTCCTGCTCCTCCTCCTCGTCCACCACCACCACTACCATTTTGGTCCTCTTTGGTCTGCCATAGCGGAAAAGGAAGATTAACATGATCAGTATATTTTTCATCAATCTGGGCACCAGCAAGATAATCCTAATCAAATCCATTATTTTTATTCTAACAATATCCATCTTCCTTGTCCTCTTTAGCCTCCTCCTCCTCCACAAACTCCACCACCACCATCAATACTTTCTATTCCTCCTCCTCGTCCTCCTCCTCCACCACCACCACCACCTCCTCCTGCTCATCCTACTCCTCCTCCACCACCACCACCACCACTATCACGTTGGTCCTCTTTGGTCCGCCATGATCCTAATCCTAACACAATCCTTATCAAATACATTATCATTCTAACAATGACCATCTTCCTTGTCCTCTTTAGCCATCTCCACCACCACCTCCTCCTCCACCCGCACCACCACCACATCCTCCTCTTCCTCCTCCTCGTCCTCCACCGCCACCACTACCATGACCACAACCTCCTCCTATTCCTGCTTCTCCTCCTCCTCCACCACCACCACCACCACCACCACCACTACCACTTTGGTCCTCTTTGGTCTGCCATAGAGGAAAATGAAGATTAACATGATCATTATATTTTTAATCAATCTGGGCAACAGCAACATAATCCTAAAAAAATACACTATTAAGATTCAGACAATGTCCATCTTTCTTGTCCTCTTTAGCCTCCTCCTCCTCCTCCACCACCACCAGCAGCACCACCACCAAAACCTCCTCCTCCTCCTACTGTTCCACACCCTCCTCCACCACCACCACCACCACCACTACCACGTTGGTCCTCTTTGGTCTGCCATAGAGGAAAAGGAAGATTAATATGATCACTATAATTTTAATCAATCTGGGCAGTAGCAACATAATCCTAATCAAATACTTTATTATCATTCTAACAATATCCATCTTCCTTGTCCTCTTTAGCCTCCACCTCCTTCTCCTCCTCCTCCTCCTCCTCCTCCTCCACCACCACCACCTCCTCTTGCTCCTCATCCTCTTCCTCCTCCTGTTCCTCCTCTTCCTCCTCCTCCACCACCACTACCACTTTGGTCCTCTTTGGTCCCCCATAGAGGAAAAGTGAGATTAACATGATCAGTATAATTTTAATCAATCTGGGCACGAGCAACATAATCCTAATCAAACATTATTATCATTCTAACAATGTTCATCTTTCTTGTCCTCTTTAGCCTACGCCTCCTCCTCCTCCACCACCACCACCACCACCACCACTACCACTTTGGTCCTCTTTGGTCTGCCATACAGGAAAAGGAAAATTAACATGATCAGTATATTTTTAATCAATCTGGGCACGAGCAACATAATCCTAATCAAACATTATTATCATTCTAACAATGTTCATCTTTCTTGTCCTCTTTAGCCTCTTCCTCCTCCACCACCACCACCACTTCCTTCTCCGCCTCCGCCACCACCACCACT